>CAJPVJ010002499.1:0-12951 GCA_905397405.1 Oppiella nova
TGAAAGATCTATTGTTCCTCTATCGGACACATACCACACTTACCGGATGTGGTCACCGGAAGTGACCGAAAAACGTGTCCCGGAGATGGTTCCGAAATTACATAGAAAGCGGTAAAATTAAAAAATTATTTTTTGTGCCTAAAATTCTCTGATTATTAAGCTATTCAGTAAAACAAACCGCTTTTGAAAATATTAAGCCATTCCAGAGAAATTTAAATTATAGCCAGAAACAACCTTTCTATATTCCCTAATAC
The DNA here is from genome assembly GCA_905397405.1 of Oppiella nova. NCBI lineage: Eukaryota > Metazoa > Arthropoda > Arachnida > Sarcoptiformes > Oppiidae > Oppiella > Oppiella nova. The sequence continues at coordinate 255 of CAJPVJ010002499.1, forward strand.
ATACGATCGTTAGATTAGCTTAAATTCTCAACATAAAATTTTAAACAATGTTACATATTACATGTTAAACAAACTATGTTACATCGTGATACAAAAAAAAGTTATATACAATGCATGCTACTTATAAACTTTGACTTATATACTTTATTCAAAAGTAATGAAACATTTAAAAATTAATATGCAATTCTTAAGTCTAGTTTTGCTTTAAAACATCAGATATATCATTAAACTAGTATAATTGTAGTAGTTTAAATTTTATTAATTCATGTTCAAAATATTCACCCTAATGGACAACTAAGTGGTTATTAAAAATATTAAACTATACTTCCTTTAATAAGCTTTAAACTTCATTAACTATTAAATTTTACACTATCTATACACTGTAAAATTGATTGAACAGCAAGTATACATACACGAAAAGTTATAATCAGGGAAAGGGATAATTATGACAAAAACGAAAACGACATATTTAAACAGGAACTTCCTTATAGAAAATTGTAATTTATTAAATTTTATAAATTCATTTTTTAATAATTTTCTTTTAAAGCAAATTAATTTAATATTAAATAATTACTAAAATACCATATAACTTTAAGTTTAAAATGCTGTGGTTTATTATAAGTTTTTATGTAATATGTTTATATTTAAAGTATAGAACGCAAAGGCTTATTTCGTACAAGGTAATAAATAATTAATTATAGAAAAATTTTAATTTAATTTTAATCATATGAATAGCCATTGCACAATATCAAATACAGTCGACACTTACCATATCCTAACACGTGGTATATTATAGCAAATTCACGTGATTTACCTGTTAATGTTATCAAAGAAATTGAGTTATGCGGTCAACATTTGGTGGCGTTTAGGGCGTCATCCGGTAGGGTACGAGTGTTGTCCGCCTATTGTCCCAAATGTGGCGCAAATCTCGGTGTCATCGGACGCGTAGTTCAGCATTCCGATGATGACTGCATTCAGTGTCCGTTCCATGACTTGGGATACTCGGTAATCGACGGTCAGTGCAAACACTACTAATAAAATCTAGGCTTGATACCATTATTATCTGTAACATAGTTTGTTAACTATTATAATTGGTGTTTAGCAATTTAAAGGATGATTTCGCGAATTATTTTCTTTATTTTCTGTTGGTCTTGTAATACAATCTTGAACATATTTACTTTAGTCAGTATTGAGATTAGTGTTAGAACTTAATATTTTGTCGCTACTATTGTTGCCCGAATTGACACTTTTATAATCATAAACATGTTTGAGAAAGGGCTGTTTATCAGATAAATTTTAGAAAATGCCGCAAGATTTATTGTGAAGCATAATATATATTTAAGATTATCGTCTAATTTATAAATATGTACATTTTATTATTGAGTTCTAATATAATATTCTAATTGAAATACTTTTAATATACCATATTTAATTAATATGAGAACTAAAATATACTAGATTAAATAATTACTTTTACCATTTTTATAGAGTCACAGATATGGCTTATTGTAGAGCTAAATGACGTCATATATGTGTGGTATGATTGTGATGGTCGCCAACCGGATCACTACCCCATCAGTTTGGTGGAGAAATATAGTCTGGGTGTAAAACTATTTTACGATTCAAATTTTATTGTAAACACATCGGCTCAGGTGTATATTATATTAAATTATATTTACATATGTGCTTTTGGAAAACATTTTTGTGACAACCATAAAGCATAGAAAATATAGTCATGTAGTGAAAAGAATTAACTTCACAGCTTACACATTTTAATATAAATTTATTTGCATGAATAAATAAGGTGAGTATGATGTGAATTTAAAGTTTTTCACTACATGATTATATTTCCTATTTTTAATGGTTTTCACCAAAATGCTTTCCAAAAGCACATATGTTATTTCATTAAACAAATTGGAAATTCTTACTGTTTTTTTGCGACGGTACAGTACTCTGAAACTATTATATCGGGTGTCCCATCGTATCAGTACGACTTTTTAATTAATTTAAAATATTTACAATTATTTACAATTATATTTTGCAACAAAAACAATACCAAAATGTTGGAAATTTATTAAAATGTGGGATTCATAAAATGTTCATAAAATCCATACCCTGGTCATAAATTTAGTTTGATTGCATGCATGTCTGTTTTTTATGCAAAACAAATCGTTAATTTCTTAGAGCCCTATGACTACAAAGCATTGATGCGAGCATTCGGTGACAGTTTGTACAGTAGCATTACGCAAAACACACATGCATGCATTAAAACTAAAATTATGATCAGGGTAGGCATTTGGTGAATATTTTATGAATTGCACATAAAATTTTAATAAATTCCAGCATTTTGTTATAGTTGTTAGTAAAATATAATTGTAAATATTTTTAATTTAATTTAAAAGTTGTACTAATACGATGGGACACCCGATATATTAAAACAATTTTTTTAATGCTATATAATTCTTAATATAGCAAGTTACAGAGAATGTGATCGACATCCAGCACTTTTGCTACGTTCACTCAATATTAATTAAAAATGTTTTAACAACATCGTATAAAGTAGGATTACCAAAGAACGCCGATGACCCTGTTTATTTTCAGATTCAACTATACTTTTTTAAAATTAAAGTGATCACCTGGCATTTATATAGCGACGTCCGGATTCCAAATATTGGGCACATTCTATTGAAAACTGGAATTCCCTATGTGGACCCTCTTGTTATACTAGCATCAACAATCCCATTAAAACCCGAAAAATGCTTGTTCACTATAAAATATTTCAGCGAACCTGGAGTAGGTCATCTCATGAAGATTTGGAAGTCATTTGTCATTTATATGTTTAATCGATTTGCCATGTTACAGGTATGATTATAAGTTAAAAAAAGTTTAGTTGAATTTAAAATTGTTCTAATTTGTTGACTAAATTTCAATTTTTAGGTTAATGATGATGGTGAATTATGGGCAAATATGAACCAACCTGTAGCTCCTAAATATACTAAAAATGATGAAATCATCATAAAATTTAGACGAATATGTCAAACCTTTAATAAATTTTAATAAGACGTTATCCATAAAGTACGTACATTGTGGATGACGCTTAATTTCACAACGTGATTTAATGTAATTTTCATTGCTGCGTTGTTTAAAATTTTGTAACATAACGGGTGCCAAACGTATTAACACTATTTAAATTTAAATTAAAAATAATTATAATTTTATTATGTTGATAAGACTATACAAAATTTATTAATATTTTATGTACGATTCATTAACACAAATTAATGTAAATGTGTTTACCCTGGTCAAAATATTAGTTTTACTGCATGTTTATCTGTTTTGCGTAATACCATAGTATAAGATGAATCCAAAAAAGGACGCTAGATTTTTTGCTCACATTCCTGTTTCTTGCAGAAAATCTAATTTGTAAAAGGTATTTTAACGTTCATTTAATTGTGTTCTTTTGACATACTAACCACCCTGGTGACTCAAGTATCTCAATAAAAATTTTGGACCAACGCGAATGTCATAGTCACCGGCCACAGCATAGTAGCAGGATAAAATGTAAGTTTTCAATATAAGTTAAAATAACCCCATATTAAACAATAGTTTACATATTTAAACTCATTTTATAAGAATTAAAATTTTAAATTAAAATATGAATTCTACGAGAACCAAAATTCCAACAAATATGACCCATAGCCGGTTTGAATGTTATGACACTAATTTTACAATTGACCACTTTTAGCTAGCTCCTATTAGTCAAGAGTAATATGTTTAATTAATTTACAATTGAGTTTTACATTGGATTCAATGATTTTCAAGACTACTGTTTCAAAACTAGAAATCGTAGCAAGGTGAATTATAGCTTAAATGAAAACTTATACTTTCGGCTTTAATTTTTATATTTTGTATATTTTAGATTTTATCCTGCTACTATGCTATGACCGGTGATTATGACATTCGCGTTGGTCAAAAAGTTTTATTGAAATACTGAATCACCAGGGTGGTTAGTATGTCTAAAGAACACAATTAAATGAAAGTTTAAAATAATTTGTATAAAATTTATTTATCACAAGAAACAGAAATGAGAGCAAAAACCTAGCGCGTTTTTTTGGATTCATCATATCTGGAAGGCCAGAATGAGACGTACCTCTGAAAAATTGCTTTTATTTCTTCTTGAAACATTGCTTTTGTGTAAAGTTTAAAATTTATAAGGTTTAATATAAGTAAATTTCAAACTTTACACAAAAGCAATGTTTCAAGAAGAAATTAAAGCAACTTTTCAGAGGTACGTCTCATTCTGGCTGAACAGATATATATATTATAATTTGTCAAAAGCTTAACTATATTTCAAAATTATTTACTGTTGTAGTTTGATTAATTATTTGGCTTTTTTGTATTGAGTTGTCTTTTCTATTGTAAATTAATAAACAAAATAAATAATTAAATTTAAAATGATATATTAAAATTTTTAAAATATATTTTACTTAATCTGTTGCTTATAAATTTAATGTAATCCAATGTCAGTCAAGTATATGTTTATAATAATTATAAAATTGTATAGTAATACAGTAATAATCGGAATATAACACTTTATATTCAGTAGCTTTAAAGTTTTGATAATACACATTAATAAGGAAATTAGTGTATAAACTGATGTGAACTATTTGTAACAAAATTATTAATAAATTTAACAATTCATCAAAAGTAAATTTATAACTCATCCTGTTAAATCAGAAAATTAAACTATTAATTTAATTAAACTTGCATTCCTTAAATTACAAAAGTATCATAGGGGATGCTGTCTAATTCAAATAAATAAAACAAATACAATGTAAATGATACAACAGTAAACCCTTGTTAAAAAAAGGGATATCCGTATTTAAACATTTATCATTAAACCCATTTGACTCGAATAGCATAGTTTATTTTCCTTATACAATTATCAAACATGGATTATTGGGACCTAAATTAATTCTTAACAAAGAAATATTTATTATACCTGACGCCGTATTAAACACATTTATTTAAGTTTGCTTTCAAATTATTATTGCTAGTAATATATTAATGGAATTATCTCAAATTTACTAGGTATAATAAAAAAATTAGTATTGTCATGGTCCATGAGTATTTATGGTCTTAATTTGAAAAAAATTTATATGGAGTTAAATAAAGTTAATTTAATGTAAAAATCATAAATTCTTTCAGTTATTACTGAAACTAAATATAAAATTAATTATAAACTAGTACAGTTAAAAATCCTCCTGATTAGTAAAATATATACTGCATATCCTGTGTTAAACATTGACCATTAAACCCATTTGACACTTATTGTAGTTAATTTATCCTTATATTCCTATACAATTTTTAATATAACAAACAATTGTTTAGAACAGGCATGTACATCATTTTTGATATCCCCAAGATAGTGATGTATTATAATACAAAACTTATTAGTTATATACACTACTAGTATTTAATTTAATAAAATATTTTGTTTACCGTGATAAGGCATATATTTTTTGTAGTAAAATTTTACTCAATTTTAACAGTAATATATGATTAGTAAAGTAATAATCGTTGGAATTTTACTAAATGCTATTTTAAACTTTAATGATTCCTATAAACGTTTAAAAATTAGTGTTGTATATACTCTTTTTAGGTGTTCTTTCAATAACTTAATTTTTATCAGATAAATGGGTGAAAGGGAGTAGAAATCATTGAAAAGGCAAACTTCTACCAGTATATACTCTGTTTAAATACCAAATCCATACATCACTAGTTGGTTTCTGGAAACCATATCTGTGGGGCTAAGGCTTAGAATATTAAGCATTATTCAAATCTAAATAAAAATAAATAAATAGTATTATAGAATAAATTATTAAAATACTTGTATCCAATACATTTTCTTAATTTATATGAAAATTTAAAATTATCATATAGTTAACAAAATAATTATTATTAAAAATGAATTTATTGAACTTTAAATAAAAGGATTTAAACAGAAAAGTGTTTAGAAAATTTGTCGTTAAAGCCATCCTGTTAATTGCTACTAATTGAAAGTGATAAATGAAACAAAAGTTAATAGTGTAATATTATAATATCAGTTTACTAAATAAACCCACAAGTACTTTAATGATGCTAGGATATTTTATTTTTAATAATTGAAGGAATAATTAAAATTTTAATTAATTCATTTTAAATTAATTGCATTAAATATGTGATAAAAATATAATAAAACATGAAATATTTTGATAAACAACGGTCTAACAATAATAAAAATGCTTAATCAACAATCAGGTATTCTCCCTTTATCACATTATTAATTACTGTTTAATATTAGAGCAAAATATTTATGCCAACCATGATTTTATTTTAATGCCATTGTACTGTATTAAACTTATTGTTATTAAAGTGCCAATATTGATTTTTAATTATTGTTGTCCCATTAGAATATAAAAAAATCATAGTATTAAACAGTACTGGTTATTGATATGAAAGCAGTTGAAATGTTATATAATATTTCTGACCACATTTTTTTGTATAATTGACTAATTAACATAATTTATAATCGATGTAGCTTATAATTTATGCGATTCAAGCTTACGACAATACCCGCGAAAATTTCCCTTACCCAAATTAACTACAAATTTGCCCTTCAAGCGGAATCCATTAAGCGTTACAAACGTGACAGAAACTGAAAGAGCATGCGAATGGATGAGACCAATGTCCATGGTAAAAGATCAGAAATATCATATAATTAAAACTACGGGATCCGCCCTGACGTATTTGTTTCCCGAGTGTACAAATCCGGAAAAGTACGCTGAGGTCATTAAATACATAATCGCATTGATTGTTCTTGATGATCATAACGAGTTTAGTTGGGGTGACGTTGGGCGAGACCCACGTAAATGTAGCATGTTCTTTGTGCAGTATTTTGACGCCATGGACAAATTAGTGGATCCCAAACATCATGCTCGTATGAGCGATTGGCCAGCGTATATATTAGCATTTTATGCCATCTGCGAGCCGATTACACGAGAATACGACGTTAAACAAACAAGACGTTTTGTTCAGGGTTTGAAAATGTATGCCAACGGTGTTATTAGTGAAAATGTCCACGTTGAACTTGGTAACACATTTAAAAGTATAGAGAGATATAAAGATGTAAGCAATTTTAGATTTTTTTAATTGAACCTGAGCGTTTTAAAAAGCTGTAAGTTTTATAACACTTAGACCCTAACTATGAAAATTTATTTAATTCATTTCATTTTGAATAATATTATTATAATTTTTAAAAATATTTATTATAATTAAATGTAGAATGATAAATATTTATGCAAAATTAAGTAAATGTAGATTTTTACAGGAAAAATATATATAGCGTTTTTAACCTGCAGAATGATATGAGCCGCAACAGTCTAAAATATTTTACGTAGCTGTGAACACAAACTTTAATAGACCCAAAGATATGACCGTTAGCGGTCAACTAGCGATGTATGCGTTTACTATTTTAACACAATATTTACAACACTAGTATTTTATTAATAAAGAATTAGTCATTAGGATTAATAGTAATTTTCCAAATTATTTATTTTTATTCATCTTTCCTAGTTATAACCTGTAATTAAATTGTGTCAATGCTTTCAATATCTAGTATTTTTAATAGGTGTTTAATAATATATTTAATGTATTAATCACTTGAATATTATTTTGCTATTTAACAAATGTCCTTTTTGTAATTTAAATAGATACTTATTTCTTAAATAAAGGTAATAGTTATAAAGCATAGAATATCAGTGTTGCAAATAATTGATAAGTTTTGTTTTGTAATTTTATACATCACTATTTAGTAAATTTTTAAAATTCTGGACGGGCCTGCTTTAAACTATAATATTTCAGTTAATAATTCATAAAATGATATTTCCTATATTATATTATTAGATGAAATACTTCAGTTTACAGTTTGCTTATACAGCTTTTATAATAATCTTAAATCTAAAAATAATTTTAAAAATTCAGTATTTTGATTGTAATATATAAGGGAATATGTAAAATTTTAAAATAATAATTATAATAATTATATTAAATTAAAAATATATTTATTAATTTAAGTCAAATGAATTCAAATAAAAAATCTTTGTGATCCTTTTTTAAATAATTTTCTAACAGTTCCGATATAAAGGCGGTGCGGCTCTACCAACTATACAACTAATAGAATATGTTAAGAATATTAACTTGAACAATAGTGATTGGGAGTTATTACAACCATTTATTAAATTATGTGGTGAGCACGCCTTGCTCATTAATGATTTCTTCTCTTTCGATAAGGAGTATGCTCAAGAAAATGGTAATATACGCACCATGTTCAATTGTGGAGCCGTAATAATGCAGTTAGAAAATTGTTCCGAAGTGGATTGTCTTATCAAATTGGCCAAGTTGATCACTGATTACGAAAGTAAAATTATTGAAATGTACGAGGATATAGTGACAAATATGAAATGGAATCGCCCATCGAGAGTGCGCGTATTTGTGGACTCGCTCATTTATTTTGTTGGCGGAAATTATAAGATGAATGCGATATTCGATAGAAATAATAAGTTTGTGTCGAACTAAACATGCATAAACGAACAATATTATTTAATTTAAATATTATTTTTCAATAAATTGAATATTACTTTTAAATATAATATAAAATTCTAATATTTTAATCAATTATATTGATTATATAATAGTCTAAAATCACACAAAATTTATTTTAATAAAACCTTAAAATAATAACCCTAAACAATATATGCACAGCACTGTACAAAAATTTTGAAATAAAATTTTCTTAAATTTATAAATTAAAAAATTTTAATAAAATCCCCCAAAGATCAATATTATACCATTTTAAATATCTTTTAAACAGTGATATACCGGTTGTAGAGCAGTTTTGTGAACGAGACATATAATTCTGTTTAAATTATGTTGGGGTCAAGTAGTGTTAGAAATGTTATGCATGGTAGTGTTAAAAATTATAGAATATTAATACTAAACGTATTTAAGCAGATTTTTATTAATGTCCTTTGTAATCTACTGTTAATCCACTGGGAAATTGGTTCAAATTGGCTCAATAGTCAATGTTAAGCCTATTTGATAAAATATATTAAGATCGCCATGTTAAGTCTATGAAAAAATTGCTTTAAATATGCCAAATAGTTAATATTAATAATATGTGTTAATCATTAATCATAAATTTGTGTTTTGCTATAAAATAGGTTTAATTATAGATTTATCTCATAAATTGGTATTTCATTGAACTGTTGGAAAATATCACATGATTTAATATGAATTAATCAGTTTAATAACCGGAATTTTCTGGGTAATACGATGTAATGAACTATTACATATAGAAAATACAACAAAATACTTGATTAATACATTATATACAGGTCAATGAATGGTAGGGTTGCCATACTTTCTCAACTCTGGAGGATTCTCCTTCAATCGGACAGAACTGGAACAGCTCTTCAGAGGGGTTGTGGTGGAAAGATATAATATACTCCACAATAATTTACTTAAATTATTTTAAATTATCTTTGTAATCCTAGATATAATACTTATTTTTACACATATTTTTTAAATTGGCCTAGATTAAAAAATTTATTGAATAATAGAGTATATTTTTAATAAATAACAATTTTATAAGCCTCTATAATAAACACTATTAATTACTTATTGCTAACTGTCAAATAGACAAATTCTACCGGTAAGGGTTTTATTCATTTAAATCATATTGTTCTAAAAATGGCTAGCTAACAATTTTCATCACACGTAAATTATAATTTTCAAGTTAGCCAAAATTGTTGGCTAATAAACTTTGTGACTAGAAAGTGAGTGAGAAATATAAAGTTTATATACTATTTTAATATGAAATTATAAGTTGCTGTATTTTAACAGTGAGTTAATGCACAAAACCTTATAATTACCTTAAAGAAATGCATCGAATCAATGTTTTGTTTTTTCATATTAGTTTTAATAAACACAGGTGATTATAAAAACATTAAAATGAGTAATGATATTTGTGACTATACAATTCTCTATCTACTTATAATCTATGGTTACATTATCAATTATGTCTTTATAAATTCAAATTATTTTGAGCGCTAGAATACAATGATTTACATACTTTTAAAACTTATAAAATTTAGTACTATAAAATTATTTAGTGATTGAATTAGCTGTCTACTTTTCAATAATTGTTTACATTTATTTTAAATTTTGGGAGATCATAATTTTTGAAAATTATATGTTGAAGATTATAGTAAAACAGTTTTAATAGTGTTCTTAATGTGAAATTTTCAAGAAAATCACTAAATACCAGATTAAGTGATTAAGATTACTTTTATAAGATTAAATCGTATAGAATTAAAATTTTAGTATATAAAATAATAATTTAATTTTTATCCTCCAAATCTCTTGCAGAAAAATACCTTATTTTCCATTTTTGTCCTCCAATCACGAAAAAAGTGTTGGCAACACTAATGAATGTCATTGTTATCATTAGATGTCCGGGTTTAAATTAATCAGTTCATATACTAATTTATTTCACAACAAAATTGTTGAATAGTGTAATTAGTGCAAAATTTCGAGCAATATGTTTACCAAAAAGTGCTTGATCTGTGTATAGATTATTTTAGTGTGTTTTATTATTCAGTTTATATACAGTATAAATTTACACAGCTCAACAATAAGGGTATTGTATGAAACACTCTTTTCTGTACATTTTTGTTTACTGAAAGGTTTTTATTATGAAATCAAGGGTTTCGTATTAACAATTAAAATATTAAACATTTGAATATTTCGATAAAAAGTACACCAAAATGTAATGAACATTTTATGCATATATCACCAAACTTGAATAACATTTGTACCTAGGTTATAATTTTAATATAGTCAGTAACGCGCGTTTTGAGAGCTCGTAATATTAGTACTTTCCGTACAGTGCTATACAATGCATGAATTCATTGATTCAATTGCTTAACACATTAACTGGAATACGAATTAACCGGAATACGTAACTGGAGCACCGGTAGATTCACGTAACTCACTTAATTACCTTAGTTAGTTAGCTTAGTTTATTTAAATTAATATAGTCAGGTGTTAAATGTTCAATATATTTTATTATTCACAAAATATTTTAAAATTACAGTATAAACTGTATTCAATGTATAGTGGCTGTAATGTTGACAATGTTAAAATAATGATGTTTAAACAATATGCGCATATAGATTCAATCATTGCATACCTGTCTCATATCTATTAAATTCAGTGTACTAACTATGCATTAAACATTCAATATCATTGGCTGTACAACTCTTAACTAAGAAAAACCTACATGGTTATATAGTTTAACCAAGCTAAAATTAAAAATATCTGGGTCTGATAATTTATGAGAAAGTGGTATGGTCATAATACCGTCGACAAGTTTCCGATATTCTTATAATTTTCAGTTTTTATATCACATTCACTTTTTTACATTACTCATATTATAAAAATTAATCTTATAAATAATGCATGAATGAAGACTAAATGTCCATTGAGTTTGTATATAGATTTATACGAATATCGAAAACTTGACCACGTTATTATGATCATACAACTTTCTCATAGATTATCGGGCCCGCATAATCTTAATTTTAACATGGTTAAACTATTTAATAATTGTAGATTTTACGTAGTAAGAGTTGTACAGCCAATGACATTCAATAGTAAGTATCCTTTTAATACATATCACTTATATGATATCAGACTTTATATGTATGAATTTCATACTATGAACCATAACAATGTGCCTTTGTTTAACTTCTAGAACAATTTTCTTATTTTTTCTAGATGTTTGTGAGTAATAAAGTATATTGTTCTAGAACATTTTTATTTTATATTCTAAAATGTTATTAAATGCGTGTGGCATTACAATACAATATCGGACTCGCCCAAAACGCCTTCGGCCTAAATGGCCTACTTTTAGAAAATTCTAAATTACTTATTAATTAAAAGTGATAAACTGGTAAAATAAGTTTAATTAAGTTTAGTGCTCATTAATTTAGTCATAAATTACGTTAGACTAATTTTACGTAACTGATTTACTTACCAAACTACGTTTAGTTACAATTAACAAAATTTCACTAACAAAATGCTTATATCGCATAAATAACGTCAAATATATTAGCGTAATTTATGTAATACTATTGTGGTAGGTTATATTTAAACTTTAGTCCACAATAATGTAGCGAATCTAAAGATATTTAGATTTTATGTAAAAGTAGGCCTTTTGGGTAGAACCTTACAATATAAATATAAAAATAACTAAACGTACAATAGACAAAAACAATGAATTTAATCAAAGAATTAAAAGCAGTATTTACTCATTCAAACTTATAAAACTTGATTACATGCTTTGATTGAATTCATTTAGTATTAAGGACTGGAAATAAAAATTTTCACTAATTTTTGGTGCAATATTTATAAACAGTTTTTGGTATTATATTATAATGTTAGTATTTGTTTAAACGCGTGTTTATTCAACTACAATGATCAGAAAACAAAATTAAATTATCTCGGATAATAAGTAAGATCTAGGTGTTTAAACAGAGTTAAGTCAAAAATAGGTTTGGGCAGAATTATAGCATTATTGCATGAAAACACATCAAAT
>CAJPVJ010002501.1:0-12943 GCA_905397405.1 Oppiella nova
TATTACGTGAAGTATTTGCTAATAATTTTGTTTATATTTCTCGTAATGTGTACTCATATTATGTACGGATAGCTTGAATACATTAACGCATTGATATGTTATTTATAAATACCCCTGACTTACTTATAAACCGATTGACTTTCATTAATATTAATAAATATTCCGTAATTACATGTGCGGTATAATAGCTGTATAAATATAAGTTACTTTTCTCATATTTACAATATTGATAATTGAATAACAAAAATGACATTCAAATGAATACTAATCTGAGGCTTGAAGCATGCACTTTTATATTTCTCAATATTCATCAAACAAATGTATTTTTAGTATTAAATGAGCTGACATTACACAAGAATATGAACAATACACCCAGGTGCGTTAGGGCACTGATACTTTTGCCCAACCCTATCTCTAGTTACTAGAGTCTAGTATTAATATATATTTATGATTTACAACACATTTATAAAACATATCATTTGAACAAATGATAGAAACATTTTCGTAATTTCTGCACAAAAACGCTTTTAAAGCATAAAATATAAGATGTAATGTGCGATAACAGCACCAGTACTCAACTCTAATGAAATTATGCTTATATATGCAATAAATGGTTGATACAGGTGCTNAATTTGAATCCAATGTCGAGTAATATTCTTATAGATTTGAGACACATATAACTTACTTATATCTCAAGTACACCAATATTTCTTAACTAATCTTTTTTTTACTTCTAATGATTAAACTCATGATTTATTAACGTATATTTTAAATGACTTTTCAATTTATAATCGTATGGCATACACGCCAAAGGACACATTTATGCTGTATATTCATTTGGATTATTAATTAAAAATCTCCCAATTTTTTTTTGCTGATTATATATTTTATTTTTTTTTGTATTAAATATTTCTTTGGTGACTAATTAGTAGTCACTTTAGAAAAAATGCATAATTTGTTACAGTGCGGGAAATTATATTTTCCCTTTTAATTAGGTTTGAAAATTTTGATGAACACTTTTGGGCATAAAATTTTCTAATCTAAATCGATGTTTCAAATAACGTTTTGAGTGCCATTTGTTGCACATTTCGTGTGTCGATTAGTAATGCCTATTGAATATTAAAAATGTTTTTAATGTCTTCATTATGTCTAGTATTTTGTATTCACAATCAGTTTCTTGGATAAAATTTTAAGATTTACAATATTCTGATTAGTGAACAGTTGTGAGAATTAGATACAAGCATATTTCAATGTAATATCATGGACATTTGACTGAATTCGTGAAATTATTCAGGTTTACATTTGTTAATTTCCAAGAAAATTATTTCTTATAAAGCTTGATAAATTTAAAAATCAATATCATGAAACTGCTCACATACCGGGTCATCGACCGGGTGTTTTATGACACCCCTCCAATCTCCCCCTTTGAACATCACTGACATATACCGGTGCTATTGACTACTAGTGTATATGTGCCTCTAATCTATAAGAATATTACTCGACATTGGATTCAAATTACAGTTATTAGCATTTTCTCAGTATTATAGTATATGGAGGGCTACACCAAAACCTTTATACTCCATGGGCTGAGCACTCGTATGTAGACTTTTTTTTATAGCAAACCCATACATTGAAAGTCTAAATTGAATATTACTGTCGTTTCTGCCAAAGAAAGTCATGTGAATGTGGATGAGAGAGATGTGATGCCATCCCTCTCTCTCTCCCATCCATTTCCCTTTTGCCTCAACACACACACAGAGATAGGCGATGCCTTCATAGCACCGACAGTTTTTGGTGTATTTGCTCTCCATTTCCTCTAATGGCTCTCATCTCTCATTCATCGCAATAACGACTCAAATGAAACACACATAAGGATTCATGTGTTATACTTATATACTGTCTGTCGGTGCGAAGGGCACCGGCAGTCCTTAGCCCGACCGTAGCATTAGGCCGCATGTCATGACTTAAACACACAGAGAATGCAATCAAATATCAATAACTATGAGATTGATTCTCTCATAACGTATAGCATCCCATTCCCCACTCGTATCCCTGAGCGCCTTAACTGACAGCACAGACACTCACATACTATACATAGAGTGCGAGTGAGAGTAAAACCTCTTTAAGCTCCGCACCGAAGGTCAAGGATTTAAAGCCTGTGCTCTCTGTGTGAGCCACACATCACCCAAAATATGTGTATTGCCTTCAACTTCAAACTCCAGGTTCAGGGACAGTCCGTACAGACCGCCAGTGCCTCTCTCTCTCTCTCTCTCTCTCTCTCTCTCTCTGTATGATTGTCTCACTGGAGGGGTCATTGCATTTGATGGGCTAACCCATGAAATAAAAGTAGTGAACCTTTTTTGCCAATATATCCATAAATGGGAACCACAGCCAGAGAGGGAAGTGAGTGAGGACTGGGAGTTACGGCACACAAGAATTCACTGCCAGTGCAGCGCCTTTTGATGATAGAGTAGAGTTCGAGTCACAGAGACTGTAGTTTCCAGGAGAGAGGGCTCACAGAGTGAGTGAGTGGAGTATATTTTTTGTCTACCTTTCCCTTTATCACCACCACTACCACTAAGGGATGTGTGGATGACTCGATTAGCATCGGAGTCTTTCGCACCACTCAATACTGCATTCGACAATAGGCAGGAAAGGGATCCATAATAAAGATTATGTGTCTTAACCTCACAAATGGCTCACAGAAACTCCGACTCTTTTTTTTGCTCTCATTTTTCAGTTCAGTTTTTCTAACTCTAAACGTCCGGTTCGGGCGGTCAGTACTCTCTCCCTCCGCCACCACTTTATTGGCACTCATTTTATTTGCAGTCGATTTTTCTCTCATCGATCTCTGGATCTTAGACCCCCTTTCCCTATCTCTCTGACAGTGCAGTTCCTCTCTCTCTCTCTCTCTCTCTCTCTCGCAATGAAAATCAAAAACCTTTAACAAATATAAGTATTATTTGCAGTTATTGTCGATTTGTGTAGATTTATATTATTTGAAGTGCAAAACCTTTTGGACATTTTCAAGCAAATCATAGATGAGTGTATGTATGGGGTATGGGATGGAACGGGAGAGCTATAACAAGCTGTTAGATGCACGAGATTAGCACAATATATACTGCACCCGATATACCGACCGATAACGACATTATATACGCCATACTGTAGGCTATGATATGGGAAAAAGGTTTGGTTCACTTGAAAGGCACTGTATGGCAAACACCCCGTCCCCCTAGAAATGAGATTATCAGTATTGCTTTGATGACCTTCCATGTCGTGCTCAGTCGTTCAACTTTCATCCCTCAGCTCCCAATTCCTTACCTCTCCTTACCTCTCCTTTTCCAGTATTAACTCCTTTATTATAAACGCAACTCAACTGTAAATTTTCGCCATATATGCCATAAGTCTCCCATTCTCTCTAGTTTTTCTCGATTTTACCGTAAATTTCTTTTTTTTCTTAAGTTTATTTTCACTCCAACTGTATGTGTCTTATGGGGGACGGCATCAGTGCTAAGCATTTACTCTAAGATATACTCGCACTCGGCAAGGGATTGACTCCACATGTAATCTCTTCGGTCTCTGTATTTGAAATGTATATTCAATTCAATTCATAAACGAATTTTCACATCACATCTCATTTTGCTCTTAAATCTCTCTCTCTCTCTCTCTCTCTCTCTCTCTCTCTCTCTCTCTCTCAGTTACAAATCATAATATAGTGTTCAATACACAGATATGTGTGTTATTTGAGACTCTCTCTCTCTCTCTCTCTCTCTCTCTCTCTCTCGATCAAAAAATATAAAGATTTTATTCAATCATTGAAAACACATCATTTTGCACTCTGAAAGTTTAATTGAATTAGCGACATATAGCGAATTTTTATTTACTGTTATTTGGTTCATTTTATACTAATAGATTTTTTATTAAATTCATTTATTAGAATCTGTAATATTCCCGTTATTACACATAATTTATATAATCCAATACTAATTAACAGTTATATAGTATATAGATTTTAATATTAATTAGAGTGAGTACATAATAACTACGGGTACATTATACAGTTATCAGTGAATCGATTCACTACTGTATAACAGAATATCGTACATTACAAACAGACCTTCACAATAGCGAGGGTCACGTACTGTATAAATATAAATGAAATGCAAATATATTTTAGTCTTAACCTAAATATACATACATTTATCTCGAGTGACGGTTAGGTATGCGCTTCTCTATGCTCTCTCCAGTGATGTAACACTGATTTATTAGTCGCGCAGACCTTAATATCGTCTTTTGGAAAAATTAGACATTTTTCTCATCACTCTCTTAGCCTCCCTGTGCTCATAGCGATCTCAAAGGCATATAATTTAGTGGCGCACTCCTAAAGATTTTTTTGCTCTCAAATAAGTTGTGATTAAAAATCCAAAGTTTTTTATGATTATTATAAGAGTATTATATCCCACATACAAATGTATATAAATTTCTCTTTTGGTATTTGTGGTCAACATTTTTAGTCAATTTATGAACAGAAATGTTCTCTTTAGGGCAAAATTGGGTATTTCAATGGGAATGGTATGTATGAAATACAGGTGCATTTGACAGGGACTCCAGTAGTGAGAAAGAAACCAGTGCTGCAGATATTGAGGTAGACATGACTGGCCATTGTATACACGTTTGGAATATTCCTGATGTAGAGTACAGTGTATTCTGGTTATAGTGAACGCCGTTTTGTAGTGAAAGCTCACACTAAAGTCATTGAGCGATAATTTATATTAGACTTTACACCCGATATAATGAACAAACAATAGATGGTTTATCTTAGAGGAAGAGAGAGAGAGAGAGAGAGAGAGAGAGGTGTTTATGAAATATATTTTCTCTGAGATAACATATTAAGGAATTCATAATTTATCTCACACTGCTATTAGTTGTATAATTATTTAAGATTTCTAGTTAAAGGAGAGTCTACTGTATGTAATAGTATGTATATTACAGTATGAGTTATATCTTGTTATTTAGTGGTCTCTATGTATTTGCGGCACTCGTAGCCTAAAAGAGATGGAATTTCGCAGTCTGTATACGATATTTACTTTTAAATTACTTATACAACACATTTAGCAGCTCTCTCTCTCTCTTTCTCTCTCTCTCTCTCCCTCTCTCTGGCTCTTATGTTTCGATCCATTCCCTTGAACTTCAAACACACCACTGCTGGTCAACACAACTGCCGGCCCTTTAATATTAAAAACTTGTGCTAAAACGAGAGAAACCATTGCCTTAATCACGACATACACATACAGCCAGCCATCGCCCCAACGCACTGGCAGTCTATTAATACACACATTTATGGTGGTGTAGCCAACACTGTAATGGTGTCGCCCATCATATATACAATATATCTGTTAAACATATTTATAATACACGCGAGGATTAAATACACAGATATTTGTATTGAAAAATGTTTGTCTTTTTCAGGAAGTGTTTGACTACTTATTGAAAATACCCGGATATAAATATACCGATCATATGTGTGTATATATATGTGGGGTACTTCCCTACCCCCTGTAATATATCGCTTACCCCATTGATTAGCGCCCCCTTTATTGCCTTATTCTCAATGCCAGTTATATTAGCGCCTGTTTTGTGTAATGGACTCGCATTTGGTTATACAGTTAGAGAGCACTGGTATATACACGAGCTCTCAGATTAAAGATTATACCGTAAGCTATATTTCCCCCAATATATATATATATTCTGGCATAAACCCTTACCATACATACCGCGCCCTTCCCTTTACAGTGCACACGGCGTGTCATATACTGTATATATACCGATGCTCTTAACTGACAGAAAATCTCAATATATATGCCCTTAAAGTATATCCAAACACACAATATATTCCGTGAGTTTTGGGCGAGAAATTGATTTATTGTCAGTTGAAATAAAATTATTGACCCTTCGCTCCAAGCGTTCAGCCATCAGTCTCTCTCTCTCTCTCTCTCTCTCTCTCTCTGTATGATTGTCTCACTGGAGGGGTCATTGCACTCTCTCTCTCTCTCTCTCTCTCTCTCTCTCTCTCTCTGGCTCAGCCTTAGCCCAAACTATGCAGACATAACTATCTCTCTGTGTTTTACTCTCGTTATTAGTGCAAACTTCTGGCTATTTCTGGGGCTTTTAGTTTGCGATGAACTATTTGAAGGAACAGCGAGAGTCAGTCTATCCCTTACATCCCTGTGCTCTCCCACAGTCTCCATCACTCAGTCTCGCATACAATCCTTTTTGTAATTCACTTGCAAATCCCTGGAATACATGTCTACAGAATACTAGTATACAGTATATGACTGTCGGATTCAATGATATTATCGCGTGAATTGTCATCATTTCTCTTTCCCTCCATACTCTCCAGTGCTCTCAAACTGATCATTTCGTCTACCATTCCCACTAACAATCCATTTATGTGTCTGTCTGTATGTGTATGAGCTCATGGATGGACACAAATCTCATTTCAGTCCCTTTTCATGTGTTGTGTAATTAAAATATTAGTAATGAATACTAGTTTGTGCGCTAATATTAGTCGCATCGACACATGAAATGCAATGTTGACTGATATCCCTTCCCAACCCATACGACGACATCCTCCCTATCCCTGCAGACAATTAACCGAAAATTAATGTTCAATAATTCAAAGCAATCCATAAAAATAAATTGATTTCTGACTTCAAATATAGCGTTAAATTAATAATTTTGATTGAAATGGCATTGAATTCAATACACAATATGTTATATCAAATACGACTGTACTTTTTGCAGCCATAAAGTTTTGCCATTAATTTGTTGGCTCTTAACATATGGATAATGGTTTGGAGTTATTGCTTGAAAAATTAAATTTTCAATTCATTTATGTGGTATGAGATGTACAGTAATTGGAAATAATTTTCCCTGATACTTTCGTGCAATTATTGGACAATAGCTCGATAAAATACTCGGTTTCTGTGCACTTTTAAGTTATTATCCACTAATGAATTAATATATGATTTTATATAATTTTCTGACATATCGTTCCCAGTCTTTGCACTCGAAATATAATTAGGCATACATTTAGGCAATGATTTTATATTTTTCGAAAAATCTGTGCAGTTTTCCACAACTTTATTGTATGATATATGAATGTAATTCAATAGTTAGTTAATTGAGATTTAAAAATATCTGGCATTAACAAATTGTTTAAAATATTACCGTTTTGAATGCGAAATATGTTTTATTGATACTTTGTATATTAGTTATCCTGTATATCATGTATTAAAGTCTCAAAAATCAATTTGATTATTTAGTAAAATTATTAATTTAATTAATTTATTTAAATTTAGAAATCATTTGTCGGCTATTGAGAAAGAATTTAATAAATAATTTTTCAAAATACAATGCATTTGTCATTGAAATGAACGTAAAATTTTGCTCTTTTGTGTCTCTTATTAAACGCAACGTTTGATTGATTGTCGAAATCATTGAAATTTTATAATCAATAAAAAATTCTCGTAACACTTATTATATGGAAATATATTTATTATATTTGAGACCCAATTTGTATGGAAACAGAGTGACTGACTGTATTGTGCTGGTGGTGTCGGTGCCCATTGATAGCCCTATTGCCGGTGGAATAGCCCAGCCGTGCCTTATATGATGCCATGGATTCAATTGGCACTCAATTTAATGATGAAATGCTTTTAAGGAATTCGTCTCTCGGTTTGGGTTTTGCAGCGATTCTTATGTGTATGCCTTCAGCACAGGGCCTGTCGTATGGTGTATGAGATGGTATGCTCTCCTTAAAGCAATTCAGAGTCAGTAGGGAGTCGGGAGGTCTATAGACATCCTGATTAATGGTTAGCCCCTTCTAACTACTAATGCACTTTTGCACACATCAGCCATTGCCAGAGTGTGTGCCATAGCTATGATAGACACCATTGCATGTGAGCCGAGAGAGAGAGAGAGAGAGAGACAGAGAGAGAGAGAGAGAGAGAGAGCACAGGGAGAACTATTGGGTCATTCCCAGTACTAATGATGAACGACTAGCATATATATATATGTCTCTCTCTCTCCCTCCCTTCTAACCTCCCTTTCCTCTGTGCATCACTCGCTGATGCACTTGAATCCTATGATACCGAACCCTAAATCTCATTAGTATTACGTCTGTGAAACAACTCATATATAAGACATGTCTGGCTGTATATAGTTACAAATAGGGCTTAACATTTGATAGTGAACTCCACATTACATTCAATATATTTCAAGTACACCATTCGCACACTTCACGACAATAGCACTGTTCACACAAAGTCATACATACATTAAAATCCTGTTCACCAAAATTGATATAAATTACTGTCAATTGTATTGACGGCTATATTATCCGTGCATTCATTCAGAAACCATTTATTATAATCACAACCAAATATTTGTCGATAAGTTTTAATACATAATATATACCCAAAATTTTTTTATCTACTTTTTAAAAAGCTAACAGTGCTATTATATTCATTGAATAACAAATGCTAATAGATAGCGTACGATGGCATAGAAAAGGGCATATAATAAACGTTATGATAGATATCTATTGTGTTGCGATATTCTGTGGTCATTATCCCACACACTGTCCCCTCCATACCACTCCACCCAACCGTCTATACCCCTACAAAAAACATTATATTCCATGTGCTAGAAGTCACTCACAAATCTGTAGTTTCAATATACGGTACGGCATAATACCAGTGCTCTCTTAATCACTACCACATTATTAATTCCTCTTATATAACACACTGGTATATACCGTACTAGTACTAGTACTGTATAATGGGTATTAAGGACTCTGGTATTAGCACACCATTCCCTGACCCACACCCCGCACTCGTGTAACTCTATTTAAGAGGGCTTTTATCTAAATATACTCTTTTCGGGCGATTAAACCCCCGATTCTGATGCGATGCTCACTAATAAATCATAAGTCAGTTAGAAATACACTATTCATTAGCGAAAGATAGATATAGTGAGTGAGTGAGTGAGTGAGTGAGTGTGTGAGTGTGTGTGTGTGTGTGTGTGTGTGTGTGTGTGAGAGCGAGAGAGAGAGAGAGACTTTAAAATGTATCCGAAACATTATAAAGTAGTGGATATCCGTTACCCAATACGAAAGGAATGTCCATTACATGACACCCCTGAGCACTGCCGCAGTTTTTAGGTCTAAAAATACTCTAATTTTGTGGGACTTCAGACATTTTTAAACCGAGATTTCTATCTTTTAATATATGGAGACATTTATCGCAGTTTTGAATAGTATTTTATTTGAAAAGCATTTTAGATTTAAATCTTATTGGCTATTATTGGTATAGAAAATGAGACATTTTTGTTGTTATAAATTGGAGCAAAAATCTGTTTCGCAGAGTGTCTTGATTATAGTTTTTTAAATTTTCATTTTCCGTATAACTTTTAATTTCCATGAACTCATTAATAAAAAAAATAGTATTAATTATAACTGTATATCGAGTTTATAACTGAATTGTTTATCGACAATCAAATGGTGTATATAAAGCGCATAAGACTTTAAAACTAAAACTGAAAATTTAATTTAATTAATACTGAGATGGAAAGCCTATTAAACGCAAACTGTTATGACTTACAGAACTCGATCCGACACAACCTATCCCTTCACAACCGGTTTATGCGGGTGCAGAACGAGGGGACGGGTAAGTCCAGCTGGTGGATGATCAACCCGGACGCCAAGCCAGGGAAGGCCGCCCGCAGGAGAGCCACGTCTATGGAGACCCAGAAGTACGAGAAGAAGAGGGGAAGAGTCAAGAAGAAGATCGAGGCGCTCAAGAACGGGCTCACTCTGGACCCGACCACTCCCAGCCCGTCGTCCTCCGTGTCCGAGGGGCTCGACATGTTTCCCGAGTCGCCCCTCCATCACGGCTTTCAACTGAGTCCCGAGTTCCGGCCCCGAGCCTCCTCTAACGCCTCCTCCTGCGGACGATTGTCGCCCATCCCTGCCGTCGAGAACGACATGCATGACAGCCAGGTATGTGTCGGAACACCCGTTCCTTATAGACCAGACACTCGATGAGCTATACATTGCTTAGATTTGATATCAGGTATAATATTGGTAAACCATTACTAACCCATACCCCATGTCCTGCCTTCCTTGTCATGCGAGCACAGGTGCCCCCGCTATCACCTCTAGCCGGTTGGAGTCACGGCGACATCGGACGCCTATACGGCACCGGCAGTGAAATTGATCAGTACAGCACCGAACAGTTGGTGGAAATGGCGACGACAATGAAATTGGGCGGAAACACGGCGTTCCTGGGGGTCACCAAAACGTCGCCCACCGGACAGTTGTCTCCGGCCGCCTCGCAAATGCAGCTCAACAACACATACAACACAATCGGCAACTTTGGCTCCCTTTCCGGTTATAGCAGTCCCGGCGGTAACGGCTCGACCGGCGGCCAGCAGCGCACGACCGCCAACGGCCAGTCGTCGGACCCCTACTACCAGACACAGCCCCCGAGCGAGACGGGCGCCACCACTCTGACGGCCCTCAACAACGTGTCCGGGGGTGCGGTGTCGTCGCACTCGCCATCGCAGCTCCTGTTGGCCTCCGATGTGCTCAACGGTGTGTCTAATGGCGCCTACAGTCTGACGAGTCTGTCGCCGGTGTTGTCGTCCACTCAGTCTATGGACACAATGACTTCGATGACGGCCAGCACAGCCCCGGCGCCCACCTATTCGTCGCCACAACACCACAACAGTGTCCACACGACTGCCCATAACAGAGGTCTGTCCACTACCTTAACTTGTGTAGCGCAGCGCCGGTATAGCGTACGCATGACTAACCCGACCCCCTGTCCAACAGCCCTGATGGGACACCTCCTGTCGCTCAACAACCCATTGCCAAACGACTTGGACCTCAACTTCGACTCATTAAACGGGGGACTGGAGTGCGACGTCGACTCAGTCATACGCCACGAGCTCAGCGTCGACGGCAGCCTTGACTTCAACTTCGCCGACCCCTTACACCACTCGCACGGCTCACACGCCGGTGGGGCCGCAGGTATGTCGCAGTCGGCGGTGTCGGCCCACAACACGACGATGACTACCACCCCGTCCAGTCGCTCATGGGTTCACTAGGGGTGGGCCCACACACACGTACGTTCACGACGGCCACCACCACCACCACTACACACACACACCTCCCCTCTCGACCCCTCTCCTCACCACACATACACTCGTTGTTGTTATCAAAGGGACGGGAGGTTTGCAGTGAACTAATTATATACTAAACTAACTGAAACCGATTACACATTAATTGTATGTAAATTTCATTTATATTATTAATATGGTCTTCAAAATTACGTAACGATTTCAATATTGTTAAACAGAGTGGGCGGAGCCTATTGTGGGCGTAATCGAGAATATTTATATAGATATTACTTAGTAAAAGTGCCCTGATTATATCAATAATCCATGCGAACTCCATTGGGGGGACGGATGACAATGGGGGGACTATCGATAAATATTTAATAGCGAAACCAGTGTTTAATAGCTCCCCCCATACGCCACTCCCTCCCCCTCCTCATCATAACGTGCATTAAATATCTTTGTTTTCAATTCAAATACATTTCACACAATATTTTTCGCTTAAAACTATCGGCAAAATAAAAAAGTTTTCAACTTTTGTTTCTATACATAATACACTATTTTAAATAATACCCCCATTTCTAAGGGGTTGTTATAAAGCCTTCCGTGTTTTCAACGTATAACCCTGCTCATTTTGCCACATCACACACACGCATACATACACACAAACACTTCTAAACCATTGACCATTTATTGAGAAATCTATACATTTAGTGAACATTATATTATGTTTTTTTTGTCAGTTATCATTACAACTGTTATAATGCATTGACTTTATTATTATTATTATTATAAATATGAATTACATTACAAACCATCAGTTTTTATAAAATGATTGTCTCGTCATTGGATTTATAGTCAACTCATACACCATACGACAGGCCCTGTGCTGAAGGCATACACATAAGAATCGCTGCAAAACCCAAACCGAGAGACGAATTCCTTAAAAGCATTTCATCATTAAATTGAGTGCCAATTGAATCCATGGCTGAATATAAGGCACGGCTGGGCTATTCCACCGGCAATAGGGCTATCAATGGGCACCGACACCACCAGCACAATACAATCAGTCACTCTGTTTCCATACAAATTGGGTCTCAAATATAATAAATATATTTCCATATAATAAGTGTTACGAGAATTTTTTATTGATTATAAAATTTCTATGATTTCGACAATCAATCAAATGTTGCGTTTAATAAGAGACACAAAAGAGCAAAATTTTACGTTCATTTCAATGACAAATGTATTGTATTTTGAAAAATTATTTATTAAATTCTTTCTCAATAGCCGACAAATGCTTTCTAAATTTAAATTAATAATTTTACTAAATAATCAAATTGATTTTTGAGATTTAATACATGATATACAGGATAACTAATATACAAAGTATCAATAAAACATATTTCGCATTCAAAACGATAATATTTTAAAGAATTTGTTAATGCCAGATATTTTAAAATCTCAATTAACTAACTATTGAATTACATTCATATATCATACAATAAAGTTGTGTAAAAACTGCACAGATTTTTCGGAAAATATAAAATCATTGCCTAAATGTATGTCTAATTATATTTCGAGTGCAAAGACTGGGAACGATATGTCAGAAAATGATATAAAATCATATATTATTTAATTCATTAGTGGATAATAACTTAAAAGTGCACAGAAACCGAGTATTTTATCGAGCTATTGTCCAATAATTGCACGAAAGTATCAGGGAAAATTATTTCCAATTACTGTACATCTCATACCACAT
>CAJPVJ010002503.1:0-12937 GCA_905397405.1 Oppiella nova
GGCCGTCCGCCAGTGCGAGTGTTGGTCGGTGTCTACGGACGCGCCAACAGCTACGCACTGGCAGTGGTGGACAGACGGTGCTCAGAGCGTTCGGGGCAACGCAGGTGACCGCAACCACCAGCATCAGTAGTACAGGAGGCGGCGGGGTGGACAGGGGGTCGCCAGGGGGTAGACACCCGCCGCCCGAGAGGCAAACACGTGTCCGTCGCCCGGGAGCGGCGGCGGACAGACACACTGGTGAGGGCCTGTGCGTCGGCCGTCGTGTCGGCGAACCGGTCCTCCAAATGGGGGCGGCGCCCACTCCGCATCCCGAAGTAGGTTAGGGCAAGACCGTCATTATGTATGACTTCTAAAACGTTGCAAAAATATTTATTTAGAGAATTATTAACCACATATACGTAATAAAAAAGTGGGTTATTATTTTGGTTTGTACAACATATTTCTGTCCTTCCCTCCCTTTCACTTCTCTTCAGTTCTCTTCATATTGTCTTCATATAGATTGTATTTATTTAATAATTAGTAGTGAGTGAGAGAGAGAGAGAGAGAGTGCATGAAAATAAATTCTATAACACTAAATAATAATTATAATATATCTATTTCTCACAGAATCATGGAATCATTTGATTTCATTAGATTTCTCGTTTTGGCATTTGGGCTAATTAATATTACAAACCAAAGAATTGTGGTTATAAATGAAATACAAGCTGAAAATCCGATACAAGTTCAAAACAAAGAATTTATTGAATTAAAATTGATTGCCGACCCTGGTGAAACTGAGTACAGTTTAAATGGGTTTTATATAGCTATCATAGAGTACGGTACAAAAGGTAAATTTATTATAAATTTGTAGAATTTATATTTAACTAAAATTTTATATTAATTTTTAGGATTTAATCCTTTAATCACAACAATAATCGACTTAAATGATTTGAAATTCAACACGAATCGATTGTTAGTAATCGGAAATTCAATGGTTTCCAATTCTGATTTAAAAGTACCTAACCCAAAAATTATGTATAGGAATGCCATCGTACACAAAGGAAAAACAAATTTTATTCCAAACAATTATCGATTTCCTTTTGGTATTGCATTATTGTATAAAAAAGATGGCATTATTGGATTTAAATTAGATATGAAAACAAAGCAAATTCTTATTAAGGATGATGTTTGGCGAAATATAATTAAATCTACTATACAAGATTTAGTTGTAATTGGAAATAAACAAAATGACGACAAGTGTCGAATATTCGTTGAATTAAAAACTGAATTCCGTATAAAAAATTATGTATTAAGAGGATGGGAAGATAAGTGGAAATACCCTTTGACACTCAATAGATGTACAGTTTTTACGCAAACCTATTACCCAGAGTCTTTTAGATTAGGAAAGCCTTCTCCGAACGAACCAAATGACTGCTCTTTGAAACACCAGCCTTCCGTAATAAGAGTGGTTCCAAATATGGGTTATAGCTTTACTTGTGATGAAGAAGAATTAATTGAAGGAATGGATATTGATATTGAACAAACAAATGCCAATGAAAATCCTCTAAATGCGGTGTGTTCGGCGCAACTGAATGATAACACAGTGAACAAAGATATTGAAATTGTAAAACATGTGGTTAATAAATTGGATTCATTTGATCATCCTGCACAACCAATCTGGGAGTCAACTGAAGAGTTTGATATATTATGGGTACCGATGATAAAGTCATTTCACCGAGATTTAATGCCTATAGAATTAATTGAGAAAGAAAAAACTGTTCATACATGGTTTCATTACAACAAAGATACACATAAATATAAATGCAGAATATGCTCAAAATTTGAAAAAGAGTTTGCTATTGATAAGAGCTATTATAGTGATTTAGCCAATGAGGATGGAGTTGAAGTTTCGGATAATTATAATACAAATTATAAAAGAATAAAATTCCATTATAGAAGTCAATTGCATCAAGCTGTTATTTCAAAATTGATTAAATATATGATTCACAACTTTGAAGAATATTTTAAAAACATACAACTACAACGTGATATTAAAAAACAAGAAATAACAGCCACAGCAAGAGTATTCAGAACACTATTTGCCGAAATTCGCGCAAACGTCGCATTCAGACAACACGAGAACTTTGTTGCTTTACAACAAATACATGGTGTAGATCTAGGAAGTTATTATATCAATGACATGGGTGCGGCAGCAATGACAAAATCAATGAGCCTTTCAATGCATCAAAGATTGCTTGACTATTTACTAGACAAGAAATTGCCCCTTTCAATAATCTTAGATAGCTCTAACGATTATAATAAAAACCATTATTTAACAGTCCTTTTTCAAGTAACATGGTATAATAAACCATTTGTGTTTTTTTATCGTTTAATTAAATTATCGAGAGATGAGTCGGCCCTTGGCTTATTCAATGAAATACAACATTGGCTTGAATTTGATGGATTAACTGAATATTTTAAAAATAATTTAGTTGGATATAGTAGCGACAGTGCAAATGTTATGTCCGGAGAGAAAGGGGGACTTATTGCTCTTATACGAAAGTTTGTTCAACCAAATATAATCTTTGCGTCGTTTTGTGCATCCCATAAAATTGAGCTTGTATTGTCTCATTCTTACAAAATTAATGATTATTATAAAGCATTTGAAGACAGTATAAACAATATATATTCATTTTATTATTCTCACAGTCATAAAAGGTTATTATTTTTAAGAGAAATGGCAGAAAATAATAATGAAAAATTGTATGCTTTGCACTCGATAATACCCATACGCTGGTGCTCAACAACAATGAGAGCTTTAAAGGCAATACGAGTAAATTGGAAATTACTTATTGATAACTTGAAATCAATTACAAGTATATCTGAAAATTTCGATACTCGTACAAAAGCTGAAGCAACTCGACTATTAAATATTATAAAAGATAAAAACTACTTGGCTATATTACATTTTCAAGAAGATTTGCTTTTAATTTTAAGCAAATACTCATTACATTTTCAACAATCTGGTCAATCTATTATTGGTTTAGATTCACACATACAGCAAATGAAACTTGAAGTTGAAAATTTAAATCAAATGGATGGGAAGATTTTGAACGATTATTTAAACAACATTAATTGCATTCAATCTGATATAAGTCAGATAAAAATTAAATGTAATATGGATCTTTACGAATCTAATATTGATGTAAAATACAACGGAGTAACCATAATTGAAGACATTGGTAACGCCCCAAAAATTCCCAAATTGTCAACAATTCGAAGTGATTTAATCAACAAAATTCTTTCCGACATTGATAATATGTTCCCAAACATTCACACTAAAAATTTTAATATATTTCTACCGAAAAATATTCCCAACGACGACAAAACCATATCAACTTATGGAATCGTGGAAATTACAAATATTTATAATTATTTTAAATTCAAAGATGTCAGCCTTGATGAGCTTCTTAAAGATTGGATTATTTTGTTAACTGCGATTAGTTATAACGTGAAAGAATGGTGTGAACTTTATGATTTAACACCAGTTACCTTTTGGGCTCAAATGTTGAATACCAAGGATGGTTGGACACAAAACACTATAACACTAATTAGATCAATAATTACAATTCCGATAGGGAGTGCCGACGCGGAAAGGTATGGATGAGAATGCGAGAATGCCTTAAATTAATATATTTTTGAATACCAATTTTAGGACCTTTTCCATATTAAATCTTATTACCGAAACTCGGAGTCAATTAGAAGACTTAAGTCTCGATGCTTTAATAAGAATCCGATTCAATGGCCCTGAAAACATTCATACTTTTGACGCATATTATTACGCTGAACGTTGGATATATTTTGATGAAAGACTTGCGGTCGATGATAAAACTGGAAAACAAATTGAAGATAATTATAAAAGTTATAGTACTCTTAATAAATATGATACAACTAATCTTTTTTAAATTTTAACTAATTTGGCAGTTTTTTACCATTTGGTTTTTCTGCCTATTATTCGTAAAATATAATTACAAATGTATATCTATTTTAAATATTTTATTAAAGTTTTTATTTGAAATAATATTTTGGTATTTTTATTAGAGCATTGTTTAAACAGACTGTACATTACATGTGAAAAAACAGTAAGGATCTACCCAATGCTTTTGACTACTGATTGCGATCACAAACACGTGTTCAGCACTCGTGTTGTCAACAAATATTTTGTGTCTTTTTTTGTGTGATTCAACTCAACGGTGATATTCAATGTAACCGCCGATGACTGACAACGAGATACTGGACGAGAGCTCGTGCTTCGAGACTCACTACCGCCAGATAGAGATCCCGTTGGATCCCAAGTTCATCGGTTCCGAAGAGCGCGCTATTTCTCGCATTTTAGACAATATGAAGAACCAATACAATCATGAGTTGGTGTCCATTCATTTGGTGTCTATAACTAATCCACTATTTAATTGACAGATTAAAAGGCGTGTTATTAGATTACAGTCACTTGAAGTTCACCACAGACTTGGGTCGCATTATCGATGACCAACCCGTGGTCTTCTGGACAATTGGTGCCAAATTCACAACATTTAACGTATCCGTCGGTCAACTGATCCGAACTAAGATCAATAGGTATGGATCCGTATGCCTGTGCGTATGAGCCGTGTATTGATTGTGCGAATGGTGTGATAGGATGGGCGCCTCATATTGTGGTGCATTGATCGGCACCTGTATTGACGCCACCATTATGTTTGCCGAAGACGTGGACAAACAGGAACTGATGGCATACATGCGAATCGGACAGGAGATCATATTCCGTGTGAACGGCTTCGACGCCAGCAATAGTTTCATCGATGGCCTCATTGATGGCCATTGTCTCCAACGAATCAAAGAGACCATTGATTTGTCCGAAGAATATAACGGTAGATATATTTGCGTGGCTTTCGGTTCATTAGATTTTATGATTTGTTTCTTTGATTACAGAGACATTCAGTCAGACGTCGTTTTTCACGTGATTTTTGGTGCATTTAAATTGTAATTAAATTGAGTTTTATTTAAACTATTGATTAAATTGTGTAAATTATTTTGAATGTAATAAAAATACAGTCCCTTTCACTATATTGCATTAAAACCCTGTTAAAAGGGCTTAACTATAACTACAAAAGCCATTCATTTGCACGCGACTGGGGTTTGGTTTACGCCCTTTTCTAACGCCTCGTGTTTTGCACAATAAAAACAATTTGCAAATGAATGGGAAAATGGTTTGAAATTTAAATGCCATTAAACAGCGGTTTAGTTGGCCTTTGGGTGACATCCAAGACATCTGATGACCGCTGAAGACATCATGAATAGCATCGGAAAGGATTGCAATGAACTGAAGCGCCAGTACGAGGAGTGCTTCAACGGCTGGTTCGCCGATAAGTACCTGAGAGGACTGGGAGGGAACGACCACTCGTGCGACCATCTCTTCAAACTATACCAGAACTGCGTGAAGAAGGCGTTGAACGAGCAGAAGATCGACATCTGGGAGATCGACCGCAATGTCTTGGGATCGGACGGCGAGGCCAAAGAGCCCTCCTCTAAGCCAAACACAGCGAAGCCTTCATAAGTCGTGTCCACAAAACTCTTTACAATTAGTCAACTCTTTCAGTGTTTTTCACTACAAATAACTTTTATATACTTTTTATGTGAATAACTGTTTCTAATTAAACGTCAATTAAGTCTCCGTTTAGTCATTGAGTGAAAAAGTTTTGTAAATTTATTTTTAGAATAAATAATTGATTTATAAATTGAGTTATGGTTTGGTTTGCATTACATTTACAATTGCATTGATTTCCATTGCTATCCACTAATCGTTATCTACTTTACGACTACTTTTACGCGACTTTTGATTGCGGTGTTTGTCCTCCAACTGAGTCACCACTTGATCCCAATCCGCGAGTTGTCTTTTGATGGCTTCGAGCCACTGATTGTAAGACAACACCAGTTGTTTGGTCTTCTCCTCGATTCGGGCCGACTCTTGACTCCTCTGCAGAGAAATGACGCGAATTTTGTCGAGTCTTTGCTGAAACTTCTGGTGACCGCGGATGTGGTCGGAGTCGATGTTAGCGGACAACTGATCCACTCTTTCCAGACACTGGGCCTCGTCTTTCAGTTGCTCCTCGAAGGCCAGGATTTGCTCCAATTTGGCCGAATCCGTGGCCGCCATTCGCTCCATGTATTCGGTGTCCAAATACTTATCCAATTGTCGGCACTTCTGGTAACAGTTGTTGAATCTCTCCTTTCCTGCGGTCAGCTCTTGGAGGCGCTCATCAATGCGGACCAATTGGTCGACAATCGTGTGGTTGGCGTCCACTCCGGTGTCGGCGCGAGTGGCCGTCCGTCCCAACAGTCGCTCCTCAATGGCTCGGATCCGCAGATCCAGCAAATCGACGGCTGAAGACATTGTTGTCCGACAAGTGATGGCCGAAAACGACAATAAGTTTGAGATGTGCTTCAGAATGACAACGAAATTGTCAATAGTGTGTGAACTGAAGGGACCGTTCATTGAGTGCCAAACGTATGGTCAAAGCATTTCACACACATTTTCAGCACTCGTTTCACTCATACAGTCATCACTGAACTCATCACTCATTCAATCATTCATTCATTTCATTTGAATTTCATTTAAATTCATTTAAAACTCATTTTAATTGAGATTTCATTTCGCGGACACAAACCATAAACATGTGAATCAATAGTGGACTGAATTTGTATGAATAGGTTTCGGTGTAGTGAGTGATTGTCTCAACAAATCTTAAGGTAAGTAAGTGTCGATCGAGTCGACAGTAAAGGGCGGGAAAGGGTTGACTCGAAGTGTGATCTTCGAGGTGACCATCGATGCCGCTCTCGAGGCTTACCATTAATGCTCCCATCGTTTCCCAGGCACTGGTGTTGTGGTAGATATCTGAAGAGATGTGTGACTCCGGATTAAAGTTGTCGCCGACAGACAGACACCAACTCATGAGTCGATGGTATTCGCCGAATACCCGCGACTTATGCAGAGATAGACTGCTCTCAAGACTGAAACAGTGCCACGAAATGAGATCATCACTCGTGGATCGGATGAGAAAAATAGATATCAACGACATGGAGGACAGCGCCGGCGCCGCCGATGAAGATAACGACAACTACATCGACGAAGAGCTGCAGCACATGATGACCAACGACGAGGACATGCGGTCGATGTCCGCACAGAAGGCGCACCAATTGGCCCAAGAAGTGCGACACGAGTTCCTGGAGGAGCAGAACCGGTCGTGGGAGGGGTTGCAGACCAAAGAGGATCAGCGCAAGAGTCAGATGTTCTTGAGTGCACTGCACGGCCAGCGAGTGATTCCCTGTCCGTACTGTAAGGTGCAGGCGATGCACACCACGGATGGCTATCTGGCGTGCGTTTCGTGCGGCACTCGCTTTCAAACGGATCTGACGGTCGACCAAATCATCGCCAGAATGTGTGAAGTGTTGAACTACCACTCGATGAGCAATTGCAGCGATCAGTTCCCGCAGTTCAATATGTTCAAGTCCAATCTTGTCATCTACTGTGACACCTGTCCACTCAATCAGTTTATACTCTAAGCAGTTATCGTTTCATTCACTAATTAATTTGTCATTTGAAGACATATTTATTTAATTTTTTAATGCAATTCATTGCCAAACCACTGATACATATCAATAAGTGGTTTTTAATTGTTGTCTTAAGTAATGTGTTGTAGTTTTTAACTTTTAACGATGACTATTGGTCTCATTTTTAATTATTTTTTGTTTATTTTGTGTTTTAATTAAAATAAATTTACAGAAACATAATTCTGTTCATTTGATTGACTTTGAGTGCAAATAATTGCATTATTATTCTTGTAGTGAATGATTAGTTCGGAGATTAAGGCCAAAGCAGAGACCAAAAGACCTAAAATGCAAATATAGAAAATGCTTTGAATGTCTTTGAGTGGTAAGTCTTTGATTAAATCGATTGGAGAGCCTTTGGTGTCCTCGACGTGTACTTTAGCCGGGATCGAGTTCATGGTCTCTGTCTGCCAGTTGTCGTACAAACCATTTTCGGTGAACTGTTCAATACTGTGGAGGCAATGAAGATCTGTTAGGAAATGAACACAATTGACATTAAAACTAAAGAATATTCTGACGCCTTATTCATTGATCTGAGAAGCGGCGATCCCTTTGGCAAAGCCATAGCCATCTGGTCCATCATCAGAGTCTCGGATGAGATGTACATTTCAACGGTAGCGTACGTCCGGATCCCGAACATTAAGGGAACAGATGTGTAGATGAATATAACGATCTTATTGTGACGAATGGCTTCACTGATGAGTTCAATGCCCATCTGTGTACTGGCCGGCAGTTGGAATTCAGTCATCGATCTGTTTATATTTGTTCCGATGGTATGGTATGCACCACAACACGGGCTGTTGTGGATAAACAGTTCATAATAGAAAGAGTTGGGAACCGTTACGATCGAGTATTCGCTACTCTTTGCCGCTTTTGTTAAGTCTTCCAACGTTTCGATCGCATCCTTATATTCAGGAACAGTTAGAATAGAGTAGAAGATTCCGGAATAGGATTTCATTAACACAAGTGATGACAATAACCACAAACAGATATAAAAGCGGATTATAGTGTGTTCAGAGTTTACGATTATTAAGGCTATAAAAAGGTATTATACGGTATACAGGTTTAATAAATTAAATTCATTAATAAAATTGTAATTAATATTGAATACATTGCTGAAGAAGTGCTCCAATGAGTGATATGGATATGGAATCGATTCGGTTCTCATTTATATGTATTTCATTATACAATCTTTGGACCAAAATCGTGGTCACAATGAAAGACAAAACCATAGATATCCACACATTAAGAGTGAAAGGAGTGATTGTAATCCATGTGCGAGGTTTGAGACCCGGTTTAGTTGTTACGAAAGTTAAGGGAACTGTTATATAAGCTTTGGTGAAATCAACCGCTTTTAGTCTCTCAGTATTTCGAGTTAAGTCACAAATGGCTATATCGGCGGTCTTTGGAAAATAATTTTTAATTATTATTTTAAATGAAAGACTAAGACATAAGAAATGCAAACTTTATTATAGAGATGTCCGACACTTCCCGTCCAAACGCCGTTCTGAAGAGTACCCCAACTCTGGTTCGCGTAAACGACTTCATACACGAAATTGAATCTCTCAGCCATTAGCTCTATCATCTTCATCTCTATTGACTTCTTCAACACATATTTGCCATCTTTGTACTCTAGGTCACAATACGGCAGATCCTAATCAGTGACACCAAAGATCATTCAAATGCTATTTCATTTAAATTCGTAAACACTTACGATATTTACAACAACTCTGAGTTGAGTTCCGTTAAGATTACAAGTGTTTGATGTTATCTTGTCTTTGACAGTGGAATCCGTTGAATATAATATCCCATTATATGAATGGCAACCATTGATAACGGGTCTGATGTAAGCGACGGCCACTTCATTCAAATCTGTCTCATATCTGATTACAATACTCCGGAAGTCATTGAATCTGTGAAACAATTTAGTCTCTAATTCTTTGAGCAATTGTTTTTTTATTACAATAATAAAGTTATCATTCATTGAGAAATGACTGTTAAATACTTTATCACTCATTGTATCAAATTGATTATCACTATTGATCTCAATTAACAAATTAATGTCTTTTTCATCTAAGACTTTAATGGTATCAGAATATTCTTCATTCAATTCAGTTGTAAGTTCAAGTTCACATTTATTTTTAATAAAATATTTATTTATTAAAGAAGTATTAACAAAATTAGTGTACAGAATATTCCTTTGATTACTTTTGAGACAAATCTCATTAAGAAATGTGTAAAAGTTTGATTGAATATATATCGAGTGAATTGGATTGTAGAGTAGAGTCAATATAAAAATAAATAGCAAAATAACTTTTTTGGTAAAATAATTCATAATTTATTAGGATTTCAATTGTACTATTTGTGAATTTTAGGCAAACATAGTGAATTCATAAACTATAATGTAATACTTCAATAATCATATCGTACTTCAAGATATCATAAGATCGGAAATAAATATTTAATTATTCAATTGGAGAACTTGTGTGTAAATAATCTACAAAATTATATATAATTTTAGGTGAAATGTACTATTTGTTATGATTTTTATATAAATCTAAAATAGGAATAATACTGTATATGGGAGTGTTATAATTGTTGTGAAATCCAAAATGACTGTTAAATACTTTATCACTCATTGTATCAAATTGATTATCACTATTGATCTCAATTAACAAATTAATGTCTTTTTCATCTAAGACTTTAATGGTATCAGAATATTCTTCATTCAATTCAGTTATAAGTTCAAGTTCACATTTATTTTTAATAAAATATTTATTTATTAAAGAAGTATTAACAAAATTAGTGTACAGAATATTCCTTTGATTACTTTTAAGACAAATCTCATTAAGAAATGTGTAAAAGTTTGATTGAATATATATCGAGTGAATTGGATTGTAGAGTAGAGTCAATATAAAAATAAATAACAAAATAACTTTTTTGGTAAAATAATTCATAATTTATTAGGATTTCAATTGTACTATTTGTGAATTTTAGGCAAACATATTGAATTCATAAACTATAATGTAATACTTCAATAATCATATCGTACCTCAAGATATCATAAGATCGGAAATAAATATTTAATTATTCATTTGGAGAACTGGTGTGTAAATAATCTACAAAATTATATATAATTTTAGGTGAAATGTACTATTTGTTATGATTTTTATATAAATCTAAAATAGGAATAATACTGTATATGGGAGTGTTATAATTGTTGTGAAATCCAAATATAATTATCGGTTTGTTATCAATCTAAATAATGGATAGAAATACAAATTATAGGTTTGCCTCACATATAATATAGATTTTCCATTGAAATGACAGAATTTTTGTTACAAAATTTAATAATTCTTGACAATTGATTGGTAAATTTGGTGTTTTGTTATAAATTAAACAAATTCTATACAATATTATTTCATTATATGACTTATTGATTAAGGAATATGTTGTAAGGAATTCTGTTAATACAAAAGTGAATGTAAATATTTTGTATTCAGTATAGGTCTAATTGTGTAATAATTTATAACTTTCTGTATAATTTAGAAATCTATTGTTATATATTTTAAATTGAATTAAAACATCGTTCCATTAGAATTAATATCTTTTAACTTCTAAAATAAAATTAGTACAGTATACTAGAATTAGTACAACTAGTAATTAAATAGTTCAAATAATTCAATTTAGTAATTATCACTTAAATTCTGGGTTTAGTTTATAATTTAAATATCAAACACAAATAAAATCCGAAAAATCTCAATAAAATCTAGAGATTATGAATAAATTTGTAACATTAGACAAGAATTCTGGTTTTGTTAATTTAGTAAATTTATAAATTTTATCGGTAAATACAATGAAATTACAGGTACTTTAAAAATCAATCATTTATTAAAATAATTTGTGATTAAAATGAATACAAAAATATTTAAAAATTCATTATTTATTAAACCTATAAATCAATTAATATTGAAATTAACTTTCAATTATTCAATAGGAATTGTCTTTATATTCACAACAAACTCATCATAATTTCAACTTATAATCGCTGAACACATGCTTTGCCTGTAATGGCCAACACTTCCCATAAGACAATCACATTTTAAGAGCAAAGTTGATGTCATCGACCGATACGTTAAGGCGAACGCGTTTATAGAGATGGGAACCGCTCTTCTCCAGTATAATAAGCCTCGAAGTGTGCAGATTGTAGGCAATCCTCTCCAACTCGACAGTACTGGGCGGGTAGTGGCCCTCGAAGTGACACATCTCGATGTGGTGGCGATAGACGTCTATAAAGCTCGACTCCTCGACGCCCGACACACGGAAGTCCTGCACAACAGACCGCAGGAAGAGCTTCTCCTGGAGGGCGGCGTCGCGAATGCGAACCAATTTGAGTGAATTGAACATCTCGTGGAGGGCCGCGTCCACCGACTTGAGCGACACCATCGACTCGTCCGCCATTTGGGCCGTCTGTACGGACAGTCGACACAAGTCGAGCGCCCGGCGAGCGTCGCCCGAAACGGCCGCCACTTTGCGACAAATCAATTGCAAGGCGTCGCCGTCGAACACGTCCGACAGGCCCGACAGCCGCGACTCGACAATAGCCTCGAGCTCTTTGTATGAGTACGGGTGGAACGACAGCCGAGTCAGTCCCAGACGACTGGACACCCTATTGATCATCAGTTTTTCGGGCAAATCCATGGAGTTGGCGATCGCCAGAATACAACAGGTATGAGGTCAAGGAGTCCACGGTTTACGTGTCTTATGGTGTCTATGGCTTACCCGCCGTTGCCTTCAATGAGTTTGCTTTCGACATAATTGAAGATATCTTTGAACTGCGATTCACGACACGGAAGCGATTCGGGCGTCGAGTGCGAGCTCAGCCTCTCGAGGGCTAAATCCAGACAATCCTTACGCCGTTTAGCGGATCCATTGGACGCGCTGTCGATCACAGTCTTGCGTCGGCCCCTCTTCGCCGGTTTGGCGCCATTCATGCCATTCACTTGTGGACCGCTTTTGTCTTCATCCGGTTGGCCACCATTTGTGTCGTCGACGCCGAAGTGTGTTGTGGTCTGTCGTCGACGTCCTGATTGTCTCCTGCCGTCTGTGGCAATGGTTTCCGTCGACTGTTTACCACTTTTTTTCGGTGGCATTGGATTCACTCAAAGACTTCACAGACTTTTCAAAACAATAAACACATCGTATGGACGGTCCATATATGACGTCCGCATGAGTTCATAAACTTTGTGAAAGTTTGGGGATAGGGTTTGGCCTCAAGAATATTCTGTTAGTTATGAAT
>CAJPVJ010002504.1:0-12933 GCA_905397405.1 Oppiella nova
ACTCAATTTGAATAATATCAATTATCAGTTGAATACTACTTACTTTATGTTTAAAATATAATTTGATTTCAATAAATAGTTTTAATTTTATAAACATTTAACTGCAGTCCGGTTACTAAGTAATACATACCTTATAATATTTAAATATTGTGGATGTTATTAAACAAAATGTCATTAAAAATTACCAAAAGACTTAATTTTGTCAATGAATTGGTGTATATATTTCAGTGCAAAACATACAGAAATGCTTTTCCGAAATTCAATGATAATTATAATCAACGAAAGTCTGCATTAAATATGTTTTTCTATGGCATACTATGTATTGAATTAATGAAAGCCTTATTAGCGTTGTATATATCCGATGAAAACTTCTCGATAATTATCGGAGATTTTGTGTTTTATTGGGATTTTAAATACAATTACCGATTGATTGAATTAACGGCAATACTATACATAATATTCGTTAAAATAAACTTATATTACATTTATTATAATGAAAAGTATCGCCAATTCATAGCCTTAAACACTACTCATAGTAACACTGGTAATGGAAAGTTGGCAAAATTTTTCGATATATTTGATATTCAAAATATAATAGTGTTTACCCTGTTCATGTTTACCGTGTCAATCGTGACCATGTGGTCACACTACACGTACGTACAGCTGATTACGTACGGACTCGTATGGAGTGTCGTATTTGGCATAACCAACACAATCATTGCCAACACCTATATATGGCATATATTATACTACGGGGTACTTTTCTATAAACTTAAACTGGAGCTACTTTTGGATAATAATAGACTTAAACACATGTTAACAGCTGGTCATAAAAAGCCCTTGTTACTGGCTAATTGGCATTTGATTAATATATTAAAATGTGTTGAAAAAAGACATAGATACATTGAAACTTTAAACACTATCTGGTGTGTAGATTTATTTTGTATGTGGATCCAGTTCATTTCGATTTTAGCCAATATGTCACTATTAGTATTCAGTACTAAACTAGATGTAATTATCAGGCTCATATTTCTCGTAATTGTTTCACTCGGTAAACGCCCGTAAAGTCACTAATATTACAAACGGAGTTACCAATTGTGCCTCAGATTTGCCTGGGTATTTAACAACCGATTAAACATACGTAAGTATCGCACGTTACGTTTGTCAAAATATAGTAACAGATATAAAGTTAAGGTATTTTGTGAATTGTTTAATAAGTGTATTTTAAAATATTTGTTTATTTATTTATTTTTATGATAGTTATTGGCGTTAATCGATAAGACATCTGAACATAAATTGGGTTTCTATTGCGGAAAGATATTTATTTTCACACAATTCACGTATTACGAGGTAAATCATAAGCTAACTTTAAATAATTTAGATAATGCAGTATATTTAAATATTAATTATACATGGTGTTTTTAATTTCTTATAGTTTATATTGGTGTCCACTTCGCTTATTCTCAAATTGTTTACAGACTTACTATGAACTGTATGGTTACCTTGTATATAATGCCTCAATTTATGCACTTTTATGTGTTTATTGATTTGTTGCTCCATAGTATGGAGTCCATACACAAGTACATTAATACTATAAATCATGTCAATTTTGTCTTTAAAATCATTTTCAGTCAACAAATATAATATTCCGTTTGAATAAACTTCATTTAAACAAACATGGTCATTAATTATCGAGAATAATGTCATACCTAAAAATTATATGACTATTAATCTAAATAAAATAAATGTTTTTATAAAATGTCCATTATATGATACTTACACAATAAACTTAATATTGCCTTATTTTAAATATTAGCTATAAATAAAACTTTACTTTAAATATAAAAATAATTATGTCAAATTGTAGGGCATATATTTGATATGAATTTGATAGTGTATAAATGATAACTAAAATAAGTTTGATTTTTATTATCAAATCATGAATGCGAGTGAAAATAAAAAGCAATATCTAATGAATGAATTAATATATTTGCTTGGTGAAAAGTGCTATTTAAATGGGTTCCCAAAATTTAATACTAATTATAAAAATAAAAATGAAAATAAAATATTTAGATTAAATATTTTGCTGTGTATTGAGATAATGAAAACATTGCTATCGCTGTATATACGCAATGAATATTTGGCTACAATTTTGGGTGATTTTAGTTATTTTTATGCTTTTGAATATCAGTTCAAGTTTTTGTTTGTAAATATTATTGTGGGCAGTTTTCTCATAAGATTATTTATGAAATATACTTGCACAAAAAATAAATATTTAATTTTATTAAGCGTA
The DNA here is from genome assembly GCA_905397405.1 of Oppiella nova. Lineage (NCBI taxonomy): Eukaryota > Metazoa > Arthropoda > Arachnida > Sarcoptiformes > Oppiidae > Oppiella > Oppiella nova. The sequence goes on from CAJPVJ010002504.1 coordinate 2,294, forward strand.
AATAATATTAATATACAAAATGTAAGCAAGTACGGCAAGTATGTTCATATATTAGACAAACTTATGGATATATTTGCAATAGCTTCATTTTTATCATTATCATTTGTATCAATGTTAATTAACTATTCATTAATACATTTATTAACATTTGGCTTACTATGGAGTATATTATTTTTTATTACACAAAAATTTGTCGCTAAAACTATTATGTGGCATGTCTTATTTTTCATGATATTTTGCTACAGGTCCAAATTACAATTACACATAATTAACAGCAATATTATAAAGTTAATAGTAAATGATATGTTAAACAATACGCGGTTAATATTATTAATCAAAACTATTCACAAAACTTTGCATTTAATATCGTTATTAAATCAGATTTGGTGTTCATTTCTACTATATTACTGGTGTATGTTAGGCATTAATTTTGCCATTTTAATTATCTTGATGCTATCATATAATCTACACATAATTGAAATCACTATTTTTACCTTGCTCGCTTTTGCTTGCTATACCATCGTTACTGTATTACTATTGAGTGCCAGTAATGTGAACATAGAATCCAAACGTATGTATAGATTATTATCGGATTTATTTGCAGTCATTGCTCGCAATGGAAGTAAAAATGGGATACTATTGCTATACAAACTTAAAGTTAAGTATTAATTGTTTGTAATTATAATTAACATAATTTTCTTTATTTATACTATAGTTGCAGTCATTAGTGGAAAGGCTGTCTAATAGTAAAATAGGTTTCTACTGTTGGAACCTATTTATTATCAATCAATTCACGTATTACGAGGTATTATGACATAGAAAATAAGTTTTATAACTATTGTCTCATATTTTATTGATTTTATATTTAGTTTTTAATCATAACGACAGCAATATTCATGAAATTATTTAATATTTCTACAGTACTTATAGACAATTATATAGACAGTACAGATTAATATTATACAGGTAATATAATTAAAGTGCATATAACTGACAAAATTATATTAGGTCAAGTTATTAATAATTAATACCTAAAAATTATGTTGCTCGTATTTTGTAATATGTTTTTGTGATGATAAAATGTACTGAAAGTTAATGTTATAAAGTTTCATTAGAAAACAAGTACTGTACTTTATAATACAAAAATATTTTTAAATTATTAATTTGTTTGCTACAGCCAAATTTTGTAACCCAACTCAATAACGTTAAATATAATGTATGATAATAGTACTGTATAACATGTCATCATAATGTGTCATTGTGCTTGAATATTACAAAAATATAATTTTTTCACAATTAGCGGAAAATATATAAAACTCATAATTAGTGTACGGAAACAAATTCAAACAATAGATACCAATCACGGGTCCGGACAGGCGTTCAATTAGGGCCAGTAGTTTGAGTCTCAACTTCAGACTCAACCAGAGGTCGAGTGCACCCATACGAGTAAATGTTCTCGCACAGAAAGACAAAATGAATACAAACTGGTTAAAAAACTATTTTTAAAGTGATATTTTATTTTTAAAAATATTTTTATTTAAAATAATATTAAATTCATCTTAATGTTAAAGTACAATATAGTGAATTTAGCTATAAGTAATAAGAAATAATTGATTAGATTATTTCATGTAAAGTACTTGGAAACACTCAATATTTCTGATTTCACAGGAATTTAAGAATATTTCTGATAAATAACTCTAACACTTAACATTTAACTAAATTTATGAGCTAAAAGTAATATGTTAAGTGTTCATAGGATTATTTATCAGAAATTATTTGAAAACATTAAATGTATTCGAGTGATTCGGATTTGTTTTTTAAGATTTCAGGCTTTAATTTGGTATATAACATGTCTAGGTGCTATTTATATTTAGTTTGTTATTTAAGTTTTAAATCGTTCCCAATTAATTCTGATCACTCTGTATTGTACTTTAACATTAACATGAATTTAATATTATTTTAAATAAAAATATTTTTAAAAATAAAATATCACTTTAAAAATAGTTTTTTAACCAGTTTGTATTCATTTTGNATTTCTTATTACTTATAGCTAAATTCACTATATTGTACTTTAACATTAACATGAATTTAATATTATTTTAAATTAAAATATTTTTAAAAATAAAATATCACTTTAAAAATAGTTTTTTAACCAGTTTGTATTCATTTTGTCTTTCTGTGCGAGAACATTTACTCGTATGGGTGCACTCGACCTCTGGACTCAACCCATTATGAGAGCCCTGTCTAGCAATATATGTGTTCAATAATAGATAGGAATTGTGGAGTATTTTATAGTCGATAAAAGGATCAAATTCAAAATATTTACATCTATGACCTGTCAAACTGGTCTTATCAGTGGCTAATAACCAATGGTCAGTGAGAATACCTACTGATAAGACCAGTTTGACAGGTTATAGATGTAAATATTTTGAATTTGATCCTTTTATCGACTAGAAAATGAATTCAAACGACTAGTGCCTCACAATTACAACTACTTTCGTAGCTTTGAAAACCTTACACACAAAACATGTATTAGTTTTAAATTTGATAATTTTAATTTATACATCATTATTATAATAGTTAATAAGTTTGTACACATAAATAAATATTAATTTAAACACAATATATATATATATAATTATCGTACTAATAGATAGCATGGACAATCCAATCCACATACTAATAGTACCGCCAATATTATAATATAAGTCATTGTAATCCATAGCCAAGTGTTCAGTGATTTGTGGCTCAAAGTAATAATTTGGTATTAAATTGATCTGCGTGTAATTCAGGTTAGACCTAACTTTCACTACATTACTCTCAATCATATTATTTACACAAAAACCTTTATAAGGCTTTTTACAAGTCTTTTGTATTTCGTTAATAACAGTTTGATTCACAGAATCCGTATAATTAGTGCAGAATTTATATCCAGAATATTCTAAATGCCGTTCAATACTAATGTCATAACTGAGGCCAAGGAGTGGCACACAATTGAAAGTATTATTTAATTCATACACTAAACAATTGTGAACTGAATTTCTCCTATAATAAGAATTGTTATAAAACAAGTGGTCATCCCATGAGTGTCCACTTTCACTACATTTAAATGAATCTCTATTTAACTGTCGCAACGATTTCGTACTAAACATGACATTAGTTTCGCTGTATTTTTCTATTGCTGTAAATATAAACCTTTCACTCGACCCTATCTCTAGCATTAATGGAAGGAATACACGGCTCCTATACCTCAACACAATTCTTTCCAAACGGCTCTCAGTTAGCAGTGATTTAAAAGTTGACATAAACTCATTGGTTATGTTTGCAAAATGATAATGCTGTAAACTGGGTCGTTCAGAACTATCGTTAATCAGTATGATTTGAGTTTCATGATCAGGACACTTTAGTGGCAACTCATTGGTAAACATAAAATAGCAATCGACAGCTTTATAGTCATATAGTATACGGCGATATAAACTCATATTATTTTCAGACAATACTTTATAATTAAGTTTTTCATAAAATTCAGATGAGAGAGATACATTTGATGAATTTTGAAAATAACCTGGATAATATTTAGCAATTTCTTTGTCAGGTTGGAATATTGGAATCAATAATACATTAATCTCAAATAAACTAATACTAGATATTACATTAATGGTAAATTTAATGTTGTTTTTGCAATAATCTTGGTAAATGTCATTAACCTGGTAAAACATTAATAACATACTTATAATAAGCGTGGTGCATTTAATATGTTTTTCGAAAAGTATAAACTTTTTGAAATCAATTTTCCATCTCTTAATCCGTTTTAATCTCCAAATAATAACTCTTATGATATCCATAGTTGTGGTGACAATCGTATAGACACTGAATCCCATCCACATCCCCATCAGTCCACCCATTGATGACAAATATGTAATTAAATCCATTTTCGGGCTATAATTCCAAATCATATTTACTTTTGTGTTATATTCATACAAAACATATTCATTTCCATTTTCAAAATCATAAACACGAAAGTTTGTAATGAAATGTTCGCAATCAATTTGACATAATTTATTCAATACATTATAATCCGGTTTCACAATACATTCATTGAATGTATTATTAAGTATTAATTGACTTTCACTTTGAAATGTATGGGAACTCCAGAAGTGATTGCTTCCACACTTTTTGCGCTCAATTTGTTTCATCACTTCTAACATACAGTCGGCTCTGGATTTGTGGCCAACACTCGCCATACGATTGCTCTCATAGTCGTAACAGTCTGTCCGATAGGGTCGGGGCAACAGTAGCTGTAAATCCGTCACAATATTAATAATATAAATGCCAAAATGTTTGTTCAATGTCAACATTTTAGTGAAATGTGAGGGACTGTACGGTACATGTAGCCCAACCGCTACGCCATGCTTATTATTCAACAATATGGCCACCATATTAGAAGACTTAATTAAAGAATCAGTTTTATTATTATAATCATTTAAAAATGAGAAACATATGTCTGAACGGTACTTATGTCTGAAATATACCGGTGCTATTTGTAAACAGTTTTGTGTCCCTATTTCACAATTCATGCGAATATATTCAAAGTATTCACGAATTGTTTTATTTTTATAAACAGAATATTCTTTATTCACACAAACAGTGACCGAAAGGTTTAGACTATAATCACGAGAATTGCGGTCAAACTTCAAGTCAGTGTTCACTTCGTACTCCAAATAATTGATTGTTTGGTCATATATTTGGTACACAAACCCTGTTATCATTAATAACTTAAATAATAGATTATAATTAAAATAATATTTTAAAAATAAATCCATATTAAAAACAAATGTCAAAAACATTTTTGTAGGCTGGATGAATTACTGTTTTGTATGATTCTCTACTATACTTTCGAATACTACACCAAAAATGTTATCATACTCTGTAATACACATATAATTGAAAATTGATTGCAATATTGCAAACATTTTCTGAGTGTTATTAATAATTAATAATACAGCATATATTTCATTAAGATTATTTCTATATTATTTCTAAGTCATTAATATAAAACTATTATTTTTTTATCATTAGAAATTCTAATATATAATATTAATAAAATGAAATATTAAGTACCAACTACTAGCTTATTTTGTATGAAAACTAATAAAAGTAATAAATTATTTATTTGTTTGTCTGAAAATATAATTAAATAATATGTGCCAATAGGTTGTAAATTAATTAAAATATTACAAATCATTATTTTAGCGATACTTTTCGTTGGTACGCGTTTCAAATGTTTTCATTATGCTGTACTATACATTATAGCTATCTATGTTTTTTTATTGCGTTAACGTATAAAATAAAATGAATTTTTTGCACAATTAGCGCAAAATATATAAAACCCATAATTAGTGTACGGAAACAAATCGAGAAAATAGATACCAATCACGGGTCCGGACAGGCGTTCAATTAGGGCCAGTAGTTTGAGTCTCAAGTTCAAACTCAACCCGTTATGGGAGTCCTGTCTTGTGGTTTATAATAAAAATATTTTCATACATTATAACATTGTATGCTGTATAACAAACAATATTAGTACTATTAATTATATCTAATACACAAATATAAATTTATACTGTATTTCTGAATAGCCAAAGCCAAACGTAACTCTGAAAAGTTGCTTTTATGTCTTCTTGAAACATTGCTTTTCTGTAAAGTTTGAAATTTATAAGGTTTAATATAAGTAATTTTCAAACTTTACATAAAAGCAATGTTTCAAGAAGAAATAAAAGCAACTTTTTAGAGTTACGTTTGGCTTTGGCTATTCAGATTTATTAATATTTTGTAATGTATTTATAATGACCACAATGATCACATAATTAACATATTTTAATAATATATTATACTATGTTGTTTATAACAACTATATTGTAACAGCTATTTATGAGTTAATATAATATTTTGTTTGCCTGAAATTAATTAATTAAGCTTTGTTTTAATTTAGATTTTATAGCATCGATTATTTTTCAGACATTTAAACTATCAATTACATAAATGGTATATTATTTGACTTACATATATACTACATTTGTAATTATAATATTTCAGACTTAATTTTTAATATATCACAAAATAATAGATGCAGATTAAAAATAATTAAAGTTACAAATGTATAGTATTATATATTTATTTTAATAGAAACAAGGTGGATAACTTAAGTTAATCTATACATACGCTTTTCTAGTTAATGTCAATGAATTTAATAAAAATTCTTACCATTCAATTTGTTTGGTTTAAATTTATTTTATTAATTAATTAAATAAATAAATAAATTATTAATGTTAATAAATTATCAACATCAATTTATTAAATTTATTTAATGCGTCCATAGTAAATAGTGCACGAATATGTACCAGATAATACAGTAGCGTTGAATAAACTCATTTATTTACCTTAGCTTACCTTAGTCTATACATCATTAGTTGTAATAATTTGTAATACATGGAACTCGCTGTTCTATACAATTATTATTAATAATAATACAATCAATAATGTTTTAAAATAATACACTATAATTTAGCAGTATGTTATAGGTTATAAATTAATTAATATATGTCTTAGGATTTCAAAAAATGTATGACATTTTCTACAGCAAACATCGTGCATCTTACACATCTTACAAATACTCATACTGTATATAACGTTAATTTATTAAACAAATTAATTTTCAATCCTTGTGTATAAACTTATGTATTTATTAGAGAAAATATTAATGAAAACATTTAACGTTATATATGAGTATTTGTAAGATGTGAAAAGTGCATGATGTATCCTATAGAAAATGTCATACGTTTTTTGAAATCCTAAGACACATATAGCAAATAATTATTTCAATTACATAAACATTGGTAGTTGTTTAAAATGTTTTATATTATATACAGTACATTTTAGCTATCATTTAGTTTTATTATATATTACGTTAACGTATAAAATAAAATGAAATTTTTTACACAATTAGCGCAAAATATATAAAACTCATAATTAGTGTACGGAAAGAAATCGTAACAATAGATACCAATCACGGGTCCGGACAGGCGTTCAATGAGAGCCAGTAGTTTGAGTCTCAACCGCAGACTCAACCCATTTTGTCTAGCGATACATGTATTCAGTAATGGATATGAATAGTGAGCCGACCTGGCTATTAGTGATAGCATATAATTGACGTAAAATAAGTTGATTATAACGCTTGATCCGAGTGCCGCGAATACTATCCGTAGGTATGGGTTGGGCTCATGGATTACCACAATTGCCGTCAAATCAATGGCCGGCACTATTAGGTAGTAATAGGCGCACATGACATACCTGAGCCAGGAATTAATTTTTACTGTCAGCCTGGTACACTTTTCATGATTTGCCAGGTTATATAAGAGTCGACGCTCCAATACTGTTAATGAATGAAAATATGAGCAAGCTAAATAAAATTAAAAATATATTTATGTTATAAATAAATATACCTAGCATGCGTTTTTATAAAATTTTTCTCAATCGAGCCTGAAATATAATTTTAAAAATAAATTTTATTAAATTGTCCCTTACATTTAGCATCATTTAGTGTATTTACATATGATCCGGATGGTTTTAATACTGTCATTAATCTCTTGATACCTTTGCTGCAAATATCTGAATAGTATACACACGAAGAAAAATGATGTCAACATTAGTGCGCATAATAGCCTGATAGCTATAATTTGTAAAATTAGCCAGATCGTTGTCACAAAACTTTTATGCCAATCTAACATTGTTAAGCAGTGGAATTGATGCCCCCAAATATACTAAATATTTGCCCAAGGTAATCACTAATATGATATATTCAGCCACGTACGTTGCGAATGTGACAAATTTGCGTTCATAGTACTTTCCCAGGTGCAAGGTGCTATAATATTCAAGTTTATAACATATATAAATAACATGAGCGTCTCCACCCGCCTCACAACGTAACAAAAATCAACCTAAAAATTTAAACAAGATTATTTTGAGTTTGCAATAAATAATTGTAGTTATATTTAAAAACTTTCATGATAAACAAACTAATTGACTAATTAAATACTTTACCAATAAACGCAAATAAACCCAATAGTATTGCCAATAATAAATTCATGATATCACCCCGATCAAATATGTGGACCTTGTTTACTAGATAAAATTGCATTACACTGTTGTGTGGAAATGCAAATAATAGTAGAAACCTAAGGCTAGATAATCAGAGAATAAAGTTTTGAAAGTATGCCACAAATGTACGGTAAGGGTAAGGTGTCCGAGCTCTAAATTCAGCCAGGCTATAATAGACTAGCAAGTTGTTTATGTTGAAAAATTCGTGAAACATTTGCATCCCGGCCACTTTTAGTCTACCCTCACGACTTGCACGTAATTTGCGATATCTTGAACCTAATATCAACCCGATCAAATAATTCATTAATTCTTGATTAACAAACATAACTATACGTTTATGAATATTTACTGGCTAATCAAAAATAACTATTAAAATACTAGTTGTAAATAGTAATAATTTTGCTATACTCTATGTACAATAAATGAGATTATGCCATAATTGACATTTATTCGCTAACGTCATTAAAATTCAAAAACACAATAATTGCTTTATTTTTAATGATAAATGTAATGATTTTTGAATAAAAGTTCCGCAATAAATCATTTTAATTATGTTTTAGGAAAATAAGTTTATTTGCTTTAAAATCAATAATAAAGTTAGGGAATCACTGAACCAGCCACGAGCCCGATTACGCAATTGACTTGCATAAATGAAAAATTATTTTGCATGCACATAACATAACAAAAACCCGCTTTAGATTTAAACCAAATTGTGAAAGGTTAGGTTAAAATTAAATTAGTTTGTTTATTAATGTCAAAATTAAATGTTATTTGGCGACATAGGTCGGGGTCGTGGTAGGGGTCGAGGTAGTTTCAGTGAGACCCCTAATAGTTATGCTAACGTTTTGTTTGTTAAGGCGGCGTGCACAAAGTACATACGCACTGGTAGGGGGAGGGGGGTCATGCCAAAGCGTATGTCACCATGTTAAATTCCTATGTACGATCGGCGTGTAGGGGGAGGGGGGTCAATTTTTGACCAAAATTTTGCTTACGTACTTTGTGCACGTCGCCTAATGTATATATCATAATAGCATTAAAATGACACAATTAGCGCACAATACAACTCATAGTAAGTATAGATATAACAAATCCATACAATAGATACCAATGACTGGTCCGGACAATCGTTAAAGTATTTTGTCATAACATTAAATTATTATAAATTGGCTTTTATAGAATTTAAATTAAAAATGTGGACATAGTTCATAATTGCCATTTATTAGCATGAAGGCTTTTACAATAAATTATTATTTTTTTAATATAATTATAATTTGCAACAGTGAATGTTATATACCGCATATAATACAGTATATTTTTATTAAAGTATATTCACTAAAAATATAAATAACAAAAATGATCATAACATTAAAAAAATGGAATAATGCTTGAGTTTAAGTCTTTTGTGTTAAACCATACAATAGTATGAAGTTTAGGACACAATTGGCGCCAAATATATAAAACTCATAATTAGTGTACGGAAACAAATCCAGACAATAGATACCAATCACGGGTCCGGACAGGCGTTCAATTAGAGCCAGTAGTTTGAGTCTCAACCGCAGACTCAACCCATTATGGGAGCCTTGTCTAGCAGTACATGTATTCAATAATGGATAGGAATAGTGAGCCGACCTGGCTATTAGTGATAGCATATAATTGACGTAAAATAAATTGACTATAAGGGTTGATCCCAGTGCTGCAAATACTGTCCGTAGGTATGGGTTGGGCTCACGGATTACCACACTTACCGTCAAATCAATGAACGGCACAATTAGGTAGTAATAGGCGCACATAATATACCTGAGCCATGAATTAATTTTTAATGTGAGCCTGGTACACTTCTCATGATTTGCCAGGTTATATAAGAATCGACGCTCCAACACTGTTAATGAAAAAAAATTTGAGCAAGCTAAATACAATAAATATAGTAATAGTATAGATAACATAGTTTACCTAGCTTTCGTCTTATTAGACTATTCTCCATAAAATCTGAAATGTAATTATTTTAATAAATTGTCTTGATATTTGAACTAGCATTCTGTACATTTACACATGATTCGGGTGGTTTTAATATTGTCATTAATCTCTCGATACCTTTGCTGTAAATATCTAAATATTATACAGACGTAGAAAAATGATGTCAACATTAGGGCACATATTGTCCTAATGGCTATAATTTGTAAAATAAGCCAGATCGTTGTCACTAAATATTTATGCCAATCAAGCATGTATATATCAATTAGCAATGAAAGTGATAATGTATATTCTGCATATTTAGCCATGATAGCCACTAGTATGATATATTCAGCTACATAAGTTGTAAATGTAGCAAATTTTTGTTCATATTGCTTTCCAAGTTGCAAGGTGCTATAACTTTCAAGTTTATTTGGACTATAAATTTGGTCAAAAATTTCCTACATTTACAACTTATGTAGCTGAATATATCATACTAGTGGCTATCATGGCTAAATATGCAGAATATACATTAT
>CAJPVJ010002505.1:0-12927 GCA_905397405.1 Oppiella nova
TTTTTAAAAATTGTTTATTTGTGAGAATTTGATAAATTGAAATTCATTAATCTCAGCAACTACTCAATGGATCTGGGTGATCTCAACTGTGTTCGAATTGTCTTTCAAAATACTTAATAATATTTGCTGGTACCAACCCTGTATTTAATACACAGAATATTCTATCCTAGAAATACATTTTTTCTATGTATTTTTTACACCTGTTTTATTGTTTTATACCTTTACCTGTAATTTCACAATACATAGAAAAAAAATGTATTTCTAGGATAGAATATTCTGTGTATTAAATACAGGGTCGGTACCAGCAAATATTATTAAGTATTATGAAAGACAATTCGAACACAGTTGAGATCACCCAGATCCATTGAGTAGTTGCTGAGATTAATGAATTTCAATTTATCAAATTCTCACAAATAAACAATTTTTAAAAATCAATAAGGCAAAATTTCAAGAAATCCAGAAATTTGTTTTTTCATTTTGACCTTGCGCATAATTTCCAAAAATCAGAACCTTGATACCTCTTATAGTTTTTGAGAGAATCCATAATTTCCAAAATTCTCAATTATTAATATTCCCTTTTGCACAGGGTAAAATGGTGCATATGAACATATTGGTAGGGAAAAACCATGTTTCTAAAAAATTTTTAATTGATCTAGCTCAACTCTAACTAGGCTATATTTTAAGGCATCGAGTGTCAAGCATTTTGGCGAAACTTTTATTTGCTATTTTTTGACATTTATTTTTAGAGAATATTTGCTAAACTAGATAATTTAATGATAGTTTTGCATGTTCATTTTCTTTTAATATAGAAACTTAACATTTTTCAGAATGTACTTAAGTTTGTACATGATAGGTTCCATTTGTGTTTAATTTATTTCTATACATTGTAGATAATATAATTATTGGATTGCATATTAATAGTCATATGAATGTTTTTAATATTAAAAAAATAAATCATTTACTTATGAAAAATTATTTTGTTTTAATAAGAATCATCAATTATTTGTGACACATATGTACTTAAAATGTATTAGTATTTTTTGCTAATATTTACGACTTTTATTTTTGAAAAAAATTAAAGATTGTAAATAAATTAATGACAGTTTTGCATGCTAATTGTTTTTTAATGTTTAAACAATAAGATTTACAAATCAGATATTGATGTGCAATAATAATTATTAATTATATATGAAATTTGTTTTGATTAATAAATATTACATAAATATTAATATTATATTATTCATTAAAATATATAAAACTTAATTTTAAAAAATGTTACATAATTTATATTTAATTATAATATATAATTGGGAACACGCTGAATCATGTGGCTGTCCAAGCAAACTGTACACTAAAGTATTTTACATTATACACATTATATGATTACAATTTATTATATTATTAATTTATGGGATATAAGTTGTGACAAAAGAAACCAATGTCAAGACCCAATAATCGTCGCATAATTGACTTGACATACCTGGTCAGCACCGGGTGTACCGATACTCAATGGGATTGGATGCAACAATATAAAACTTTATTATATTTGGTCATAAACATGTAAGAGTTAGTTTAATATTATATAAAAATTAGACTTATTGCTTAAGATGGTTATAAAATTATATGATGTGTAGAACAATATAATTTTATAAACTTATCTGTAATTATATTATTTCTGAAATAATATTACAAATTACTATTTTAAACTTTATAGAAATTTATTTAGTTTTGTCTCAAATGTGCTGCTAAAATATGAAAACAAAATAATATATGAACCAATATGAAAATAATTGACTTAAATGTTAAAATATAATCTAATGTAATGTTATAGAATTGTGAATTGTGTCAATGAAATTTTTATAATTTAGTTTATTATGATTAGAATATAATGTGATATGTGTAATTAATAATATATTAATTAAATTAAAGTAAAATGCACTTTGTAACATTTTGTATAATAATTAATGCAGCTTTTATATTTTCAACGTTGTCCGAGTATTTGAATGATCGTAATAAATTATATTCGAGGTTTCTAAACAAGGTTTGTTTGATACATGTATACCATTATGAGCATACCTGTTTTTTAAAAAAACTATTAATTAGCAATATCAAAATTATTTAGATATCGACAAAACATACTTGGTTAAAAGAGTATGGATGTGAAATTACATATACACCGGAAAAATGGCTAGATTGTCAAAAAACAAACATGATACCCTTTATAAGTGACCAGCAATTCTATGGTATACGATTTTATCAAGTACAACAAACGAACATATCATTTTATAATGTATCAGCATATAAAATTTTAATATCAAGCGATATAACACAAATTGGTCCTGTTCAAGTACTGTTTGAACTTAAGTTTCAAATCTTACACTGTCATAAATGTAATGCAAATTTAATGAATACAGTTTTCAGTTATGAATCAAATATATTAATAGAATTAATATTTGAAAATATGCAGAATATTGATGTTTTTGATATTAGACTGAACAATTTTCAAAACCTAGAAACAATTAATTTTGGCAATTCAAGAAAATTAGGTGCAAACATATTTAAAAACCTTTACAAATTAAGACATATTGTAGTAGACTATTATGATGATGAAATGGAAATTTTTCAGCCTGATCCTTTGGAATTTTCAACATTTGCCAATTTAACTATTGATTTGTCCAATAATAATCTAAAAAGTAACGACTTTAATAATTTAAATATATCACTCGACAATGATGTTGGAAACATTTATATAAACTTGGACAATAATAAAATATTAACACTCCCTGAATACGTATTTCGAAAATACGCTGAACAATCATCGAGGATTAAAATTAACCTGATAAATAATTTTATTATTTGTATTTACAAAGAGGTATATTGGTTTTATGATAACGAGCTTAATGTTAATGATCATTTTGAAAATATTTTTTGTCAAAATTATGGCAAGTATCTATTACTAATGAATGCTACAGAATTCGATGATTATTTTACCAGTACAACTTCTGGACCAGAAAATAACGGTAAATCATAAATCATGTATTAAACATAAAACCTTTGCCAAAATGGTTTTCCGTAATTCTAAATACGTTATTGATAAGTTTATTAAATTAAAAGCGATAATTTTGAATTTTTTTAACTTTATTTAATTAGTTCAGTAAAGTTCAGAATATTTTAGAAAACAATTATTTTTCACAATAATCTTAATAAACTAACTCAATTTTAACTAATATACGGTAGAATAATGGAAAAAGATTTACAATAATTTTGGTAAAGCTTTTATATTTTATAATAATTATTTAATAATTATTAATTTAATAATTTTAATTATAGATACGATTATTCATGAAAATAATTCAAATATTCAAACCAATTATATTATTTATACTAGTATTGCGATATTGATAATACTAACATTGGTTATAACGTTAGTTTTAATAAAAAGGCTTGTCAATAAAATTTATTTTAAACCAGTAAAAGTAAAAACTAAACATTTGTGGGGTGATAGAAGTAGCGAGTTTATATTATTAAAATTCATTGGGAAAGGTGGTTTTGGAACTGTACACAAAGTTTTAAATAAGCATGATAAAAGTCTATACGCTATTAAAACGGTTCACATTGGAAGTTTAAACATAGGTAGTAAAACATTAAATTTATTTTACAAATAAAAATACTATTATTTTTATTATTATAGCAAGTTTATATGATGAAGTTGAAATAATGATCAAGTTAAATAATAGTGATTATATTGTTAAATATATTTCTTCATGGAAATCAGCTAACACTGCTTTATACATCCAAATGGAATATTATGAATATAATTTTCAGCAAGTAACTGACATAATCAATGATACATTTAAATATAAAACCGATATAAATATTAAAAAGATTGAGTATTTTATCAAGTCAGAATTGATTATTGAATTAATACACGGATTAAATTATTTACATATTGACAAACATGTGGTGCATTGTGATCTTACCCCTAAAAATATTATGTTTGATACAAAATCTATAAATAATATATTTTTAAAGATTGGCGATTTTGGCCTAGCTGCATGCTATGATAGTAAAACATTGCGCAATTCAAAGTGCCGTGGTGCTGCTACATTTATGGCACCTGAAGTTTATGTTGGAAATTTTAAACCGCAATCAGATATTTATAGTCTGGGTAATATTATCATAATTTTAATGGATGCAATGTTAGTATTTTACATTTTAATTTATCTTTAACAATAATTATATAAAAGATTATGCTTTATAGAAATCGTACTGCACATTTATTTGAAAACGAGTTGATAAACCTAGCATTTGAAATGATCAATTTTCAATATAATTGTAGACCCGATACAAGTCAATTATTAGTAAGTATACCCAATTGGAGATTTCAACATGATAACATTATAGAAAACCCAATGTCGTTTGTAAATTATAATTTCAATAATGAATTTTTATTTCAATTTTATAATACAAAATTTTTGTATTTAAATAGCAACTAAATTAATATTACTACTATGAATTTAATTTTAACATTAGCAAAATCTAAAATATTTTATTTTACTTACTATATTTAGCTGTACTGTACTCTTTTACGAGGTTACATATAATAAACTATGTATACCTTAAAAGTAATCATTGTCGATAACAAAAATATTTTTATGAACTTAATTATTATCAAAATATTTATTAATATATCTTACATATAAATAATTTTTATAGCTATGTTTTTCCAATTTAGTATTACATAAGTAGATGTTGTAATGTTATTTGTTTTATATGCTTACAAAATAGTCTATTGAATAAATGTATATTTGTGTACACATTTAATTAAGTTTCTAAATTAAGTATTTTAATATGCTCCTTATAAAATACTTAATATTTTTAACAATTTTGTTTGAAAGAATATTATTACTTGCCAGTCTATTAGCAAATTCCAATAATGATTTAGAAAAATATGGGTGCGAGATTAATTATGGCATAAAGAAATGGTTATATTGCAGTTCAACAAGCACGATTCCTCATATGAGTAACATGGAATTTTATGGTATACGATTGTATAAAGTTCAACAATATAACATATCATTCTATAATGTATCAACTTACAAACTTGAGCTAGCAAGCAATACAACGGAAATAGACCCTGTTCAAGTACTGTATACACTTAACTTTAAGAGTTTAAGTTTAATTGATAGCGGCGTTAATTTAATGACCAATGTTTTAAATTACCCATCTCAAAATTTAAGAGAATTGATATTTGAAAATATGGAAAACTTGGGCATATTTAATATAAATCTCAACAACTTTGTTAATCTAGAAACAATTTATTTTGATAATGTAGCTAGTTTAGGAGTCAATATTTTTAAAAATCTGTATAATTTAAAATATATTTATATTGATTATGATATGAGTATATTTGAAAACTTTCAGCATGCTCAACTTCTATTTTTTACATTAACGAATTTAACTGTCGATTTATCTTATAATGATCTAGTTATTAAACATTTTATGGCCTTAAATATTTCAATTGATAATAATATTGGAAATATTAATGTTAACCTAGATCATAATAAAATATATTCTCTTCCTGAAAACGTGTTCAGTAAATATGCTGAACCATCATCTAGAATAAAAATTGACTTGGTAAATAACTATATTGTCTGCATATACAATGAATTATTTTGGTTTTACAATCCAAAACTTAATGTAAAGGATCATTTTGAAAATATTTATTGCCAAAATTATGGTCAAGACTTATTACAAATGAATGAAACAGATTTTGAAGATTATTTCACCACGACAAAAATACCTGACAATTATTGTAAGTTTTAATATTAATTATTATTAACATTTAAATAATAAGTTAATAATTTAATGTAACAAAGATTAAATTTTAAGTTATAAAATGTTTTTATTTTAGATACTACAATTGAAAATGAAACAAATAATAAACCCCAATCAATATCTATTATAATTTTAGTAATTTTGATATTAATACCATTTTTAACTAGCATGATTATTATATTAATGAAATTCATAATTAGAAAATATCAACTACCATTATCAAAAGTTAATGAAAAAATGTGGGGGTTTAGAAGTGCTGAGTTTAAATTAGTTTGTCTAATTGGTCAGGGCGGTTTTGGAATTGTACATAAAGTTATAAATAAAATGGATAAAAAGGTTTATGCTATTAAAACAATACAAATTGGAAGTTTAAATACAAGTAAGATATTATATTTAAAATATTACTTCTATCATTTAGTAAATTTAAATATTATTATGACCCTAGTTCATTTATATGATGAAGTTAAAATAATGATCAAGCTAAATGATGGTGATTATATTGTGAAGTATATTTCTTCATGGAAAACATGCGATATTACTTTATACATCCAAATGGAATATTATGAATATAATTTTGAGCAAGTAACTCAAATAATTAACAATTTATTTAAATATAAAACGGATATAAATGTTAAGAAGATTGAATTTTTTATCAAATCCGAATTGATTATTGAATTAATACATGGACTAAATTATTTACACAACGAAAAACAAATTGTGCATCGTGATTTTACTCCTAAAAATATTATGTTTGATACGAAATCCATAAATAATATTCATCTTAAAATTGGTGATTTTGGTCTGGCTGCATGTTTCGATACCAATACTTTACACGATTTAAAATGTCAGGGTGCAACAGCATTTATGGCACCTGAAGCATTTAATGGGAACTTTAAACCGCAATCTGATATTTATAGTCTTGGTAATATTATCATTATATTGATGGATTTCATGTAAGTTATTACTATATTAACGACATCTCACAGTCCCTATCCTTGATTATAATACCTTATATTTTGTATAGTTATAACTAATTTATTTGACATGATCATTGAAAATATATTTATATATTCTACAATATAGGAATCGAACTGTGCATGGGCCATTTGAAATTTTACTTTGCGATTTAGCATTTAAAATGATTAATTTTCTATACAATACACGGCCTGAGGTTGGTCAACTATTAACTAGTATCTCTGAGTGGAGATTTACATATGATCAGCTAGTCAAAGAGCCTAAAATATATGTAAATTTTAATGATAATGATGAATTTTTGTTTGAATTTTATAAAAACAAAAGTTTGTTTTTAATAAACAATTAAAAAACTTAAATACTGTTAAATAAAATTTAATATAAAATTTAATTAATATTAAAATGAAAACATTGTATTTTAATTTATGTTACTAGTAAATCGATCTTTAAATAAAATGTTGATGTTATCGGATTGGAAATGGTTGGTCAACCTATTCATAGTTGAAATTAATTTACCTGTAAATTGGGATGAATGAAAATAAAGGAAAATGGTAGTTGATAGAGGTATCTCAAAAAATGTAGGTGGCAGCTATGGGCCAGTCATGTGACACTGATTGTTTCAATATTTTGTGTAACTATATGTATATAATATATGTACTATACTGTTTATGGACTACGCCATGCAGAAAAAACCGTAATAGTAAATAGGATGTACAGTATAAGTTATTCTATGGGCTAGTGTCATGATTACAGCTCGGAATGTATACTCTTAAGCATAGACGTTCAAAATTTTAAAAATCCCCAAAATAGTGTTTTATAATAATATTAAAAATTTTAACTATTCAAAACACTAATATTTTCTGATTTAAATGTGAATAAGATTTGTATTGAAAACATTTTTATTTATTAAACAAAAAGTGATATATAAATGATTAAAATACAAATTCGTAAGAGATTTCTAAACATACAATAACAATATTTGAGAAAGTAAGTCATATATGAAAAACTAAGTAATAATACTCATGTATAATATAATACTCAGTATAATATTCATGAGTATTTAACTGAATGCTACCTTAATCTTTAATCTATACTATAAACTTTAAAATACTAGTGTTGTGTATACTCAGCCTAAATAATAATATATTGTAAATGCATACATCACTAGTTGGTCTCTGGAAACCATATCTGGGCGTCTAAGCTCTTAAGGTTTTGTCAACATGGTATGTCCATATGGTCGTGTTACGATATTTGGTGTAATAGTTTGTTAAGTGTATATCGGGATTATGATATTTTATATAGTTTAATAAATTAATTTAATATATTTTAAAACTTGATTTTAATTGTTTTAAGCATGTGAAATTATATTCTTAAATATATTAAAATTATTGTGAAAGTATTACAAACATTCAAAATAGACTAATAATAAAGAAATAATTAGCGCCAGACATATATATTAATTGATAGAATTCATAGGAATTCATAGGAAATAAGTCGAGACAATAGAAACCAATGACAGGACCCGACAGTCGGCTAATCATTGATTCGATTTTCAATCTCTGTCTATAACTCAGTGAACGAGTCATTAGTATTGAGTACAACAATGGATAAGGAACAATGAACCGGATTATGTCGAAATTTATTTTTGTCATATACTTTCTGGCAATCCCATCGTGTCAGTTATTATTATACATCACACATAACAAGGACCCGACAGTCGGCTAATCATTGATTCGATTTTCAATCTCTGTCTATAACTCAGTGAACGAGTCATTAGTATTGAGTACAACAATGGATAGCATTTGTGAGCGCTTTTCGATACCATTGCCACTAACGAATTTATGATGAAAAGCAGTACAAACAAAATGACTGTCCCAATTATCATGGATATCTTTAAATATAATGTCGAGTCCTTGTTATGTGTGATGTATAATAATAACTGACACGATGGGATTGCCAGAAAGTATATGACAAAAATAAATTTCGACATAATCCGGTTCATTGTTCCCGTAACTTGTGCGATACAATCGTGATCAACAATGGCTTGCATTAAACGTGTGTTGAGCCGATGTTTGGCACAATACTCTATACGTGTATTGATTTCATCGAAACTGTACTTTGTATATAGCACAATGGCAAATATAATAAAGCAGCCTAAACATAAAATAATGAAATGTACATAATATGCGATAATTGTAGTCATATCCCAAAAAATAATTGCTATAATCGGAGCATGGTAATCATTTTGAAAATACTCCAATATAACAGGCATGGTAGCTAAGAATGTCATGCACGACACCCAGCAAAATATTAATGGCTTAAAGTATAAATAAAAGTAAATGCTTCCGTATATTGACAATTTTTGTCGGTTGTACCTGCTAGTCATACCAAGCCTATTTATAGAGAATTTAAAAAATACAATTAAAATTTTATAAACTATCGGGTGATCAGTTATATTAGTCAGATTGAATCACGAACTAAAAATACTCCGGATTATCAAATACTGTATTATCAATAAGTATACCAATATTATAATAGATAATGAAAATTTTCTATCCGTAATAGGAAATAGTCATAAATTTACCACCCTGATCATATATAGTATGTAAGCACAAAGATAAGTATAAAAGTGGGCATAAAATGTATGATTCCTAACAGTGCTATCACTGGTAAGCATTTATTTAATTGTTGCGGATTTCAATGCTTTTCAATAAGTGGTCAATTCGTATGTTTACCAGTGTTAGCACTGTTAGGAATCATGCATTTTATGCGCACTTTTTTAGTTATCTTTGCGTTTACACGCTATTTAAAAGAAGAGTGGTAAACTATGGATATTTCCTGTTAAGGATATAAAATTATCATTATCCCTGATCATTTTGTTATACCTATTGATAATATATGATAATCAGGAGTATTGTTAATTCTTGATCCAAATCGTACTAATATAACTGATCACCCGATATATTAATTACATAAATTTTAACACCAACCTATTGTATTTAAAATCGTTTAACAGATTGACAAATTCAAATTGATTTGACCATTCATAGTAGTTGCCGCTCATTTTCAGCAAGGACACTGTCGCAATTGTGACCACTATGAACGTGCATATTAGACGCGTGTTGCCCAATATATAGGTCGGATCGCATAGCATGTACCTGATCCATAAGTCATCTTTCCATATAGCTATCATTATGTACCTTGCTGCTTGTATGCATAATATAAGCATGGATATAACGATCCAGAATATACGCCATTTACTTTTGTATCCCGACTCGTATTCATCAAAAGAATTGCAGATCGAGAAATAACTGATTTTGCAGTAGTGCTCAAATATACCCATACATTTAGCTGGCCCATACCACGTGTTGATGGCATCAGCATGGTAAAGTAGTTTTGCAAAATATAAGTTAAGTACAATGAATGCGTTTGTAGGCTTTTCTGGGATATGGGAATGTAGCCGAGTTGTTTGTGTTTGCTCGCTCATTTTATTATATAATTTATCAATATTATTGTTAATATAAATTTTAGTTAGGTTAAATAAGGTTATCTTAAATTTGATGGTAATTAAGATATTTTTTACTGTCAGAGACTTGAATTATATATGTTATCAAACTTTTAAAATTTTACAAAATCAACTTAAGGTTGCTCTTGAAAAGTTTTATTTGTGTTTAAATATTTGCAAATGTTATTTATATACATTGTAGAAATATAATTATGGCTTTGCATGCTAATTGTCATTTATATGTTTTTATTATTAGAAATAATATTTCATTTATTTATGTGAAATTATTTTGTTTAATAGGAATCATTAATTATTTGTGACAGGTCTGTTTGGCTATAACAAAATGGCAATTCAAACTTTTATCTTATATTATTTAACTTATATTATAATTTTTTATAATTAATAAATACTATAACATTTAAAACTTAACACTAAAAGCATAGAACAAGCATATAAGTTTAAAAATTAAATTTTTTGCATGTTAATATTTTCTATTATTTATGAAAAACAAGTTTAATTCAAAATATTGTATACATTTATTGTAATAAATAATGATTAGCAATTAACATTTATTTTATAATTCCGATCAATAAATGTGTTTAAAAAATTAAAACATACCATATTATATATTACACATAAACTTTTATAAAGTATATTCTATTTATACTAATATCAATACCTAGAATGCAAAATAAAGGTTTGCTACACATTTTGGATGACTATGATACATATAAATATATCACCAGTCTAATAAATTCAATAGTAATATATGATTGGAAATGAAATATACGACATATTCCTTGAATTCCGTGTTTTTCATGAGAAACATATCATAACAATAAAACCCAATGTCTTTGGCCGACACTCTCTCTAAGAATGACTGCATTTTGAGTCTATTTTTCAATAAAATCCTCGTATTTTTCGCACAAATATATGAATTGACAATTGTGTGACACTTATAGGCGTATGTATTAACATGAGTGCAAAACACGTTTGACAATGTTGCTGAACCAAAAAATAATGTGAATATAATTGCTACAATATACCTATTGACCAAGGTGGACTCTTTCGCAAATATAAGAAATAGTAACACTTCAAACCCTGGACTACACACATAATACATAATACACAACATATATTTATAAATCTGATTGAACTTATGTGTGATTACTGTCACTGAATTGAATTCGTGAATAGCATTCACGAGTAGCATATCGTCTTGACCGCGAAATGCTTTATAAAGTTTTTCATTCACTTCAATGTATTTAAACTTTAAATATGCGGTGTTTATGTAAAACATTATAACACCAAACGATACTATGCTAACGATTTGTTCATTAACTATTAATAGACAAAAGTGCCATAATATTACACCAGTCAATGAAAAACCAGACTCAGGGTCCATGTATGACATAATTGCCATAACTGTGAATAAACCACCTTGCACCACATTTAGATTCCAAAACGAGTGGCTTAAGTAATATTTGGTGAGTATATTGAATCGAAACATGAGTTTCTTGTAATGTCTGTCATTTAATGGAGGATTGAGTCGATTGTGTTTAATATTAGTAAAGAATTCGCTAACATATAGAGTTTTATGTACTAAATGATAATCAAATGTTATCGCCATCGTTAACACTGTAATAGTCACGACTAATAGGAAAATTGATACTAAAAAGGGATTACCTAGCAAATAGCTGAAATCGCACAGTATGTGTTTCATAAATATACTTTTCGTAAATATGATGGACAGGGTGTACCTAATAGTCGTTATAATTGTAATAATTCTTACAATAATGACGGCTATTATGCGTGATTTAGAGGTGATATTATCCGTGTATTCATCAAAAGTACGGTTAAATACGAATGTTTTGGTGATAAATGTTTGTAATTGGTTGACACTTGCCGATGGGTCAATATTACCCTGAATAAATTTATTGAATTTATCTCTCATGATGCGTTTGATAGACTTCATGATACCTATTAGTTAAAGTTAGTTATCTATTTATTAATTATACACTAGACTAGTTAAATATTTATCTTTAAAAATGTATGCTAACATACAACCTCATAAACTGTTTGTCAAATGTTGTTTACTTAAATAATAATATCATAATTTTCCAATAAAAATATAATTGCTTTTATTATTAATGAATTGTTATAAAAAAATATATTTTTAGAACAATACCAAAAACACAATATATAATTAATCATAAAAGTCATTATAATATATTATATTGTGACAAGTTAAGAAAAACTTTATGAATAATGATTTTTAAATGATATTCTCGATCATATATTTCATAGTTACTTTTAAATATTATGATAAATTAAGTGAAATTGTGTCATACAATTTTAGATAAAATATTTATACATAACTCAAAATAAACTAATAATAAAGAAATAATTGGCTCCAGAAATGTATAATAATTGAAAGAATTCATAGGAATTCATTGGAAATGTCATAAAAAATATATTTTTAAAATAATATCAAAAACAAAATATATAATTAATCATAAAAGTCATTATCAGTGTTAGGATTCTTAGGACTTTTAAGCTAAAATTAGAGGTTCTTACACACAAAATAGATTTTACAATAGAACAACTTTAGA
>CAJPVJ010002507.1:0-12920 GCA_905397405.1 Oppiella nova
AGTTATTTGAGTTTAGGCCTTTTCGGTTTTAGGCCTTTTGGGGTTTAGGCGTTTTGGGTTTTAGGCCTTTTGGGGTAGAACCGAAAACATTACCTTATCTCGGGGTCTATCTTATACCGAGTTACCTTATTTCGGGGGCAGACTGTACATTCATTTAAATAAAACAAATCAATAAATAATATATTTATTAGTAAATTAATTAAATATTAAAACAAATTACATAATACTAGTCTAGACATATCACTAATCTATTTATAATAAATAATCCGAAAATTAATACATGTAAAAATACTGATAACCAAAATTTGCTTACTATAACAAAAATTTCTGTAATCAACAAAAACATATCAACTATTTTTCAACAAATATTTACAAAAACAATATCTTCGCGCGAATTGATTGCTAATACACTGAGACTGGAGTGGTATCCGTAATTATGCCCTGTGCAGCGGGTGCTAGGCGTATGGACACGGGAGTGACAAGTGTGATTGGCATCGGAGTTTATTCCGTGGCGATCCCAACTGGTGATCTCACTGGTTTTTTAAAGACCTCTTTTCCACCACTTTGTCCTTATTATAGATGACTTTCCGTCCGATCACATCATTACGGCTCTCATTAAACATCAGTAACTTATCGGAGAAGTGCTGCTCAAAGGCACTGACAGTCTGGTTGAGCGCCAGTACCGCACATTCATTAGCAAAGTCTTTGGTCAGTAGTTCATTGATACTTTTGACCACGAA
This sequence comes from Oppiella nova, assembly GCA_905397405.1. NCBI lineage: Eukaryota > Metazoa > Arthropoda > Arachnida > Sarcoptiformes > Oppiidae > Oppiella > Oppiella nova. The sequence continues at coordinate 741 of CAJPVJ010002507.1, forward strand.
TTGAGATACGGGAGTCATTTGTGTCAGATTAGCTACCGGTTCGCTGGACTGGCACGAACACCAGTGCTCCAGTATTGGTATGCTATGGCACGACCTGTTCTCAGGTATGTCCACAAGTAAGGACTTTCCGTACCTAATACTGGCATCGGTTTTATTGCCGGTGATTATGTGCTTAAGAGTGGCGTGAATGTCAAATGGTGTGGTCAACCGGTTTTCATTGACAGATAGGCTACCGGTGCGCCACTGTATAGGCACATACAGGTGCATGAATGGCATTCGCTCCTCCAGTTTCCCCGATAGGGTTTCCCTGATTCACGGCTTGGATTACGGCACCAGACTCTTTTTATACTCATAACACAACCTGTCATCCAGCCTCAGTTTCTCAAACAACTCATTCACCACGTGGCCATCCAGCCGGTCTGGCCGTGACAAGTCCACCATGTGCGTTAGCCGAGCCATGAATGTGAAGGCAAAGTATTTCTGGTTTCTTCGTCTCATTGCTGTCACGAAGTCGTAGATATAGTCGTAATAAGTCTGTGAGTTTTGAATGCAAACAAGTGATTAAAATTTTGTTATTATGTTAAAAGTAAACTGCATTTTAGTGATAACAATGTTATACATGTCATGTACTGTATATAAAGAATATGATATGAATTAAGCAAATATTTCTATTTGCTGAATATTAGTTTAATACTGAATATCATAATATGTTTTTTGTTTTGTTAATGCTTTCCAAAAGACATTTGCTATGATATTTACCTCAATCTCAGTCCTATCGTAATAGCAATTATTTTTAAGTTTCTTCTCTATAGCCAGACTATAAGGTCTCAGATAGTAATCAGTCGGCGGTTCACTAAAACCTTTTTTGAGAAAATTAAATGCCGCCACTTGTGGCCAGTCCTCCACGAGCAGGGTGTTATAGCCGCGATTATGATAATCCTAGTAACAAGCAAATAAGTGCATTAGTTACACCAAATTATTTAGTTTTTAAACTAATGTCTAAATTTCTGATTACTTTCCAAACGAAGGGAAAGTAATTTAAGTAAACTTTTTTACTCATTGTCTCATTCCAGAGGTCGTCGATGTAATAGCCGGTTAGCAGTGGCGTGAGGTTAGGGTAGGTATTGTCGGCCACTTTGTTGTAGCCGTACATCGTGTAGAAGTCATGTCTGTCCAGAAATTGTATGGTTTTAGGGAAGTGTCGGTCAAAGTTGAGACGGGATATTGAGTCGAGTCCCACAAACAGAATATTCGGTAAATTCTGGCTTTCATTGTGTGCTTTTATACTGAGGTCCGGTATGAGTGGTATAGCCTTTACATATTTTTCTGTAATTTGTTTTTAAAATATTATCATTACTAGTTAATCATAGCCTATGATTCATAGGTAATAAATTTATTATATCATATTTAAATGTAGTAAATGGCATTATCGTAAATAAAATAAAATTTCTTAGTATTGTCTTACATAATGTGTTTCCAGTATTATAATAAAGTGAACTAGGATGTGCAAATAAGTTGAAATTCCTAGAATTTTAAAATACTATCTATAGATAACATCATTTATAAAGGTGAGATTTAAAATCTCTTTAGAATTAATGGGAAATCAATGTATATATTATAAATTAAACCTGAATTAGTTGTAAATCATAATTAAAGAGAATGTCAACATTTTAAATTTATGTGTTAATTAAAAAATTAAGTGCAACTTCTGGTAAAGAATATACAATACAGTATTCTTGCTAAATGTCAAGTTTAAGAGTTGTATTAATATAAGTAGGCTCATTACTACATAGAGATAACAAAAACATTTCCAATTAATGATAAGTATTGAATAGTTTCATAAAATTCTCTTTAGGTCAATAAGTTATTTATACACAATATAATTGCAAACCTTTTCCCAAAACACATGTAATCGCCACAAGACTGACAGTAGACTCAAAATATATCACAGAATTGCAGTCAAACCCATGACCGCGAGAATAGTGCACATAATCATCGGTTCCACTTCTTCGTGAGACTATACTATAGGAACAGTTCATAGGTTTTCCCGATTTGTTCACAACTCTAACGCCCGTAAAGTTGTATCTCTCGATCGTTACGTCCCGAAAGTGGTCATCAGTTTTACAATGAATTCTCTCATTTGATTTGTTGCGATATAAGGGCACGACCTGCTCATCAAATGTAGGCCACCTGACAATCTGACACCGGGATGTGTTCACTAAGTATGCCGTCCTTTCCTTCATTTCCCTTTTCTCGGGTTTGACTGATAAATAGATGTTGTAATTAAATTAAATATAAGTTATATTATATTATATAACTACTATATTATAATTATGTGTTTATGCATATTATATAAAATATCATATTACTGTTGTTTATAAAAAAAATTATTTTAATAAAGTGTAAAATTTTCCGTATGATATGAATCAAAAAATTAATAAACCATTTAAATGAATATTAAGAATCAGAGACATGTTTTTATGAATAGAAAATAAAATCTCAATAAATTAATATTAATTTGGTAAACATGTTTACGATATTCAAAATAAACATATTTATAATTACAAAGTATAAGTTTATATTAAATTATATCATTTGTGTATATTATGGTAATTCTTACTAATTTCCAACTCCGATACATAATATTTATGTAGATTGAATCTAGTATTTGTTAAAACAAATAGGAATAAGCCACCACTTATAATAAGCAATAATTTTAAATATGAATTTCGTTTTATCATCACAGAACTAATCACTCATTTAAAGTATTTAACAAATTAATCAAAGGTAAGGCACTAAATAAAGTTAATTAAAAATGTATGTAAATTTATAAAATACTTTTATACAAACTAATAATAAACTCCCGTATAATAAAAAGTAAACATTTATTCATTATCAATCTGTGATTTTATTAACACTAACTGGTTAAAACCATTTATTTGGATTAGGACTTAAGTTTAATACAATCAATAATGTAGATCTTATAAAAATTGCATCTAGTTCACATTTAAAGTATTATACATTGGGATACATTGTAGTTGGATCACAATAGATATGGGTGCATTAGTGATAAAGGTTTGTGATAAAATAACCCTACAACTCATGATAATTGTATATATGCTGTAAATTGTAATCAGTTTTGAGAAATTGTATTGTGTATTACAGTAAGTCCGTAAAGTGCTATCAATGTTAATAACTTAGTTATGATTTTATTAGTATATTATTGACGGGATGTTTGTCTCAAATATCTAATTGTTTTTGTAAACTCTTTAAATGTTATAAAAATAAAATTATTCTCACAAACTATTATCAAATAGAAATTTTTTTAAATGACTCATTTGTAATTATAACCTACTATTGACTAAATATGTTTACCATTTATCTTACAGTACAGTATACTCCAATTGTTATAGTTTAACACTTCCCATGCATTATATTTGCCTAGATTCAAGAGTCTAGAAATTACTGGTAACTTAAATCTATTACCAATTAATTATATAATTTAAGATTATGTTGACTATCACTTGATTCATAAAATTATCTTATCCGAAAATTATAATTAAATCAATCGTATGACAAGGTTTCACAACATACAATACAATACATAATAAATTTCAAAATTATATAAAATTTATGTAATATATTTTGTGATAGGAGGCCGAGTAGGTATCCAACCAATCAAAGTCCAACAGCTTTAGTTCAGTAAAGTAAAAGTGTAATATAAGTTCATAATTAATAAAACACTCATTAATACTTATCTAAAAAGTCACTTAAAGTTGGTTACTGGCTGCGAAACTTTGCACTTCAATGCCAATAGAGATAATGATTGTAACGCACGCCGGGAACTCCGGGATCTACACTTACATAACATACCAAACCCTTTACTTAATTTATATCTCAAAGTACATGTTTGTGCAAAAGTAGATACATTTTTCGCAGTATTTTCAGATTAATAGTGCAATATCTCAAGATATTGTGGACTCATATATGAGAAGTTAGTGAAAAATATGTTTGCTTTAAGAGTTATGTCATAAGAAATCGACTAATAGACTAAAAGTCTAAGTTTATCGTATATAAAGATTGTTTTATTAATGATGTATATTTACAAGGATTTTAAGGGCAAAAAATATGCAGACACAAAACATATAGGATTTATAAATACAATACAGTACTCCTATGATAAACACTTCAAACAACATTATTTTATAAAAATAATTTCTTAATAAAAACACAATGTCTTAGAAATACTGTACAAATTAAATAGTATTCAAACCTAAACAACAATACAGAATAATAAAGTAATTATAATTTAGGTTTAAATTGAGATATGAATTATTGGATGACATGTTTAAATAATAGGTAAATGTAGTTTAGGCTCTCGACTGAACGGCTAGTATCACTCGCTCCGGGGTGTGATTCAATACACTCGACTTCAACAGCACCGGTATGTCTGTGTTCTTAGACGTAACCAACTTATACCTCCTGATAACGTGACATAAGGCTAGTTTGACAACCATTAGGGCAAACCTCGTGCCCACACAAGCTCTATGACCGGTGCCAAAGGGCAGGTAGGTGTAGGGCACTAGTTTGTGGCTATAAACTTATACCTCCTGATAACGTGACATAAGGCTAGTTTGACAACCATTAGGGCAAACCTCGTGCCCACACAAGCTCTATGACCGGTGCCAAAGGGCAGGTAGGTGTAGGGCACTAGTTTGTGGCTATTCTCGGGCATCCACCTGTCCGGGTCAAACAGGGAGTGGTTGGGGTAGAACTCCTCGCAATGGTGTACGGCATAGACAGGGATCTCAACTGTCTGTCCCTTTTCCACCACAATCCCGGTGTCGCCCAACTTGTAGTCCTCAGCTGCCATACGTCCCAACCGTATGGAAATGGTGTGCATTCGCAGGGTTTCCGAGACAACGGCGTCTAAAAACGGCATATTTTGCAGCAAATCGTAGTCAATCTCGCCGTCCGAGTCGACGGCGCCGGCGATCTCTTCGTATAGCTTTTCCTGGACCTCCGGGCGCCGGGAGAGCTCATAGGATGCAAAGGATAGGGTAGTGGCCATCGACTCGTAGCCGGTCGTGAAGAAGTCCCAAGAGTTGGCCAGAATCTCCTCTTTCGTTATAAAACTGTCCGCAGCGTTGCCTCCCTTTCCTATCAAGTGATGGGAATTATAATGTGAAATAAATTTAAGATAAATGTTTTTTGCTGTCTATTGATAAACGACTTTCATATTTATATAGGAATCTAATGCTATAAGAATTCTATTCTTAGGAAGCTATGGGTGCTTAAGAGGTATCAAGTGCTCAAGACATAAGACAATACCGTACCATAAGAGACATCATTGGCATTGATGTCCGTCTGATTGTCATTATTCATGGACTTCATCACCAATTCAATGAAGTCGTTGTAATTCATGTCCGACTTCTTGCGCTCATTCATGATATGACGGGTCATCTCGAAGAAGAACTCGTTGGCCGACTCCTCGATCACGTGCTTCATGTGGAAAGCCTTCAACAGGAACGTCGGGATCATCATCTGCATCAGTAGTCTCATCGGGTTGGGGCTGAACACCTTGTTTGCATTATTGATGAACGGGCTGTTGCCCTGTTTGTACGAGTTAATTTTGGTGCCAAACGCGCACGTGGCAATCACGTCCATGGTCATATTGCCGTACACGGTCTTGAGCTCAGCCTCACCACCACTCTTGGCGTACGGCTCCATGTCTTTGAGCATATCGTTCAGACAGTCCCTCACTTTCATATACATAGTCTTCATGCGGGACGACGAGAAGGTGGGACTGATTACGGACCGGGCTCTGCGCCAGTCCTGGCCATTGCTGGCCACCAGAGTCTTGCCGAGTATGGGGTGGGCGTTGGCTTTCAGTATGGGGTCCGTCACCTTCAGGCTGAATATGTGCGAGTCTTTCACCATAATCTGTTTGATGAGCTCCGGCTCAGCCACTGTTAGGATCGGTGTGTTGGCCTCATAGACACTGTTTGGTAGAAATGTATGACAAATACGAGTTATTATCAAGTTTTTGGTATGAGTTGTAAGGGGTAGTAGTGTTTACCCATAGATTTTGCCATATTTCTGGATCCAATCCTTTTCCACATCAGTTGGTTCGTTGAGGAATGCGCTCAAAGTATTGCCAAAGCCTACCAGTGGCTTAGGGCCAGGGATGCCACGCTTGGCCCAGTAGTTGAAATTTCTCGTCAAATATCTGTAAACGACGTAAGAATTCAATTAAAATCTCAGACTTTTTAACAAAATTCAAACTTTTAATTCAAAAGCAATTCTCAAATGAATACAAACCTATAGGCAAAATAGACCGCAAATACAATAGCGGATAATGACCACAATATCAGCTCCATTATAGTCTATAGTAGTGTATAGTATTACTCTAATTATAAGAGTTTCTTAAATTAATTATATTAGAAACTAATTATAATTTAGTAATGTTTTAGTATGGAAAAGCTTTCAAGCTTTTATACAGTATCCAAATCTTATAAAATTGAGTTGTCAAGGACGTTCAACACCATCATCGATTGATTGGCAATGATTCAAGGCATTATTCAATGGGCTAATGTAAACAGTTGTGATCCCGAAAGGGATACCCCCTCCCTATCCCCACTCCTATCCACTCTACAGTTGTCTATAATGCTATTGCTATGGCCTGTCATCTGATTGCCGTCGAGTCACTTGTTTATGATTTTTTGGCACAAAAAACAAAACTCTTTAAGAAAAACAATAATAATCTTCAACGAAATGATAGCGATATTAGGTATGCAATGACCCAATTGTGTGGTGAATATCCGTTTATCCTCCAAAAACAGCCAGGAACTGGATTTATCTGGAGCTACCAGTGCTAATTCAGTGCTTGTTTAAGCCTTTCCACAATGAAATGCAATGTGTTGCCAGAATATTCTTATGAAACCTATTGTTGTGTATTTATAAGATTCTACTGATTACATATCTGATGGCTAACTGACCTTTATTATGCATGAAATGTGTAAACAAGTTACAAGTTAAAAACAAAAAACTTTTTATTATACTAATAGGCAATCATATAGAATATAATACAAGGTATCAAATCCCTGTGCCATTAGGTATCAAATCCCTGTGTGTGATGTAATAAAAACTTATCATGTATCAAATCCCTGTAAATATTATGGTATCAAATCCCTGTGCCCTACTATATAACAGGGATTTGATACCTACATTACAGGCATTTGATACACGCGAGTCATTATCATTTGTTAACATGTAAATATTATGAACATGTGGTATCAAATCCCTGCGATATAGTGTATCCAATGCACTGTATCGCACCCCTGTTTGTTTATGGTGATTAGCCAGGTTTCGTGTTTGATAAACACATATACATGTTCCAATACTAAAACGTGAACAACTCCGGATGAATATCTCATTCAAACTGTATATTAACACTTCAATTATGATAATGATATACTGATTAGTTAAATTGTCAGTCAATTAAGTTTGAAATGAATAGCATATGTAGTAATAATTGTAGTGTCAGTACATAATTATATACAGTATTAAGTATTATTTTGATAGTCGCCGCGACCTATGATATTAGCGTTTGATTGGATGTTTACCACCGATTTTTTTCTGGTGAATACTATACGCACAGACATTAAGACTAAGATTATGGACATTAAACCCCTAATCTGTGTCTCTAAGAGTGGTGTTTTTTATAAGCTATTAAGGTGGCTTATACTGGTGTATTATAGATGAGGTACCAATACTACATAGTGCTTATAATCAGTTATGCAATGGGGTGACAGTTAAATAACCAATGAGTTTGGGAATAATAGTCCTATTTATGCGAATAGTTAAGTGCACTCGTAATCAATTAATTTCGATGAAATGAGTTATAGTACTTATGACACTTGTAAATGCGCCAGTTGTTTATATTAACACTTTTCTGGAAATTATGTAATTTTCACTTGAATACTCATTAGTATTAAGTTTTTCACCAAAGTCGTAGATTTTTAAATAATGCCTTGTTATAAAGGATTTATATTTTTTAGTAAATTTTAAGCAAACAAATTATTATGCTTAAGAATTACAAGAAAATTAAATATTGTTATATAACATTAAATACTAAATACACATTACATTTAATAAAAATTTAATACAACTAATAAAATTACTGAAAGTCACTTTAAACTTACACAACTTAAAACCTGTTAATAAGTAGACTACTATAAGTATTGCCAATTTTTATCACATTAAATTAAGTATAAATAATTTTATTTTTAAGATATTTATGTACAATATTAATTAATTAATGTAACAAATATTATTGCAAACTTAATAAAGTTTTTAATGAATAAATAGTTTTATTTCTAGCCAACCATTTTGCTATTGATAATTAAGAAAAATTTAATTTATAATTAATATTTGTTTATTTACAATATTGATATACAGACTCTGTATTACAGAGTATTAATATAAATTTTATAGTATTTTTAGATTTAATAAATAAATTTACTTATTGCAGTAAACTATAAATCATAACTTTTAATAAATAAAACAATATTTTTATAGAAAAATAAATATAAAATCAAGGTTTATCACAAAATAAATTTTATTGAATCATGAATGGTGTCACAAATATTCTTTGCCAAGAATATTCTACTAACAACTAATGCTATATATAATGAATGTATGAATTATTGTATAAAAATAATAACAAAATTATGAATTAACGGCGCCTTTCTATCCCTAATATCACTCGTTCCGGTGTATGGCTGAGTCCGGCCTGTTTCAACAGCACCGGTATGTCTGTATTTTTGGACGTAACGAACCGGTATCTCAGCATTACGTGAACCAAAGCCAACTTTATTAACATAATCGCGAACCGCATACCAATGCAAGTCCTATGGCCGCCACCGAAGGGTAAGTATGTATAAGGTATGAGTTTATGGCTATTTTCCGGCAAAAACCTCTTGGGATCAAACACTGATGGATTGGGATAAAACTCCTCGCAATGGTGTATACCATACACAGGTATCTCAACAGTCTGTCCCTTCTCTAACGTAATCCCGGTATCACCTAATTTGTAGTCCTGTCCGGCCATACGTCCCACTCTTAGTGTGATTGAGTGCAGTCTTAGGGTTTCGGTGACCACGGCGTCTAAAAACGGCATTTTCTGTATCAGCTCGTAGTCGACCTCCCCGTCTGAGTCCACCGACGACTGGATCTCTTCGTACAGTTTTTGCTGGACGTCCTGTTGGAGGGATAGCTCATAGGTAGCGAAGGCTAGAGTAGTGGCAGTCGTCTCGTAACCGGTCGTGAAGAAGTCCCAAGAGTTGGCCAGAATCTCCTCATTTGTTATATAACTGTCCCCAGGGTTTCCTCCCTTTTCTATTAAATAATATTGAGTTTATATTAATTTTAATTTAATAAATAAAAAATATAAATTAAATTAGTCTCTCTCTCTCTCTCTTTCTCTCTCTCTTTCTCTTCTCTCTCTCTCTCTCTCATATTATCTCATTTAGTAATTGAGATAAAATACTTATGTAATAGCTATTAAAATACAAAAATTCATACCATTTGTAATGTTTGAATTAATATCCATTGGATTCTTATAATGATCACTGCTTTGGTCACTATATTCCGCACTCATAACTAATCCCATGAAGTCGTTGTACTTGACGTCCGACTTCTTGCGCTCATTCATTATACGACGGGTCATCTCAAAGAAGAACTCGTGAGCGGACTCGTGGACAATGTGTCTCATATTAATCATCTTCAGCACAAACGGCGGTAATATCATCGACAGCAGCTGTCGCACCGGGTTTGGTGTGAACACACGGGTGGCGTTCACCACAAACGGATTACTCGCGTCGGTATATCCATTCAATTTGGTGCCGAAAGCACAGGTAGCTATGGCGTCCATAGTATAGTTGCCGTACATGGTCTTCAGCTCAACCTCCCTACCGGTGCCCATAGCATACGGTTCCAGATTATTGAGCAAAAGTGTGAGACATTCACGCATTTGTGCGAACATTGTCTTCATTTTGGACGTCGAGAAGGCGGGGCTGAATAGAGAGCGCACCCGACGCCAGTCCTGACCATTACTGGCCACCAATGTCTTGGACAGTATGGGGTGTGCGGGCGCCTGGAGTATGGGATCCGTCACGTTGATGTTGAATACATGGGAATCGGTGGCCATTATCTGTTTGATGAGCGCCGGGTCAGCGATGGTTAGTATGGGTTTATTGGCCTCGAAAGTGCTGTCAACAAGATTTTAGTTATAAAACAATTAGCAAANAGTATGGGATCCGTCACGTTGATGTTGAATACATGGGAATCGGTGGCCATTATCTGTTTGATGAGCGCCGGGTCAGCGATGGTTAGTATGGGTTTATTGGCCTCGAAAGTGCTGTCAACAAGATTTTGGTCATAAAAAAATTAGCAAAAATAAAATGTTTAGGAAATTATAATAATAAATAAACATAAGTCATATGCTAAATAAAAAATACAATTTTCTTATATAAACAATAATTTTTACTATGAATTAATAAGTATACAAAATATTGGCATTAATAAGGAAATTAATTTCTAAAGTAATATATTGACAAAACTGTTTATTAGTAATGAATGTAAATTAAATAATTTATATACCCATAGATTTTGCCGTATTTTTTAATCCAGTCTTTTTCGAGTATAATCTGTTCAGTGAGGAAAGGGCTCAAAATGTTGCCAAACCCTGGGATAGGTTTAGGGCCCTTAACCCCCTTTTTAGACCAGTGATTAAAATTTCGTGTCAAATATCTATTTATTAAATAATAAGTGTAATTAATTTTAAACTAATTAAGTATTTCATAATACAAACCTGTATATCAAGAATATTGTGATTACAATGGCATAGAGAGCCCACAAAAGTTTTTCCATGTTATTAGAAAGTAATTAATTTGTTGCTAAAAGTAATAATTAGCTTTTAATTTAGTGGTAATCCTATTAATTATGTGACAAACGGGGAACTCCTTAAATAGTTTATAAAAACATAAAATTATTGATAAAAATTTTCTAATCAATAGATAAATAGTTATTTTTTAAGGTCACCAATACTCTGATTTGTAATATAGTAAATCACATTTATTGTCAACTCTATAATAATAACTGACCTAAAGTTAACCAGGTTATTGCAATGTTTTTTATTGATTATAAAATTACATTCAAGTTATTATTACAAGTTAATAATGATTTTGAAAGGCTTAACTGTGTGAACATCTAATTGAATTTAGCAATTTGTTTAAGTGTATGTATTTTCTTATCATTAGTTCATAATATCGATTAGTTTGGTATACAATGCACTTATACTATCAATCAGGCTTTCCGTTCCGGATTCGGGTATGTTTGTAATACTACTCAAACAAATATCCCTAAAATCAACTTAAAACTAACTTTTAAAAAATTAATTTAATGTTAATTAGTAATCTTAGTAGTTAACTAGTTAGTTTTTTTTAAACTTTACAATTTATATACAATTTCCTAACACAGTTTAATACTGAATAAACAAAAAAGGCCTTGTAGGTTATTGTAAAATTTTGGTTGAGTTGAACCATTTTACATTATTCTTATATTAAATATAGAATTGCATACATTTTACACTATTAATACCGGTATTCAACTTAAAACTATTTGGACTGTTAAAAAAGTGTAATTTGTTAATAAAAAGCAAATTATAAAATAATTAACCAATTTTTAAAATTAATACAATATCTGTATTGTGATAATAACATCATTTATTTTAGTTAAAAATTGTGATCACAAACAGTTATAACAATGAACATAGTACCCATAAACATGAATTATATAATAAAAGTAAACTACGGACACCAGTGCACCATTAACTGGCCTCTGTGTGGTATCAAGCAAATTTTGTGCATGTTTTGGACGAGCCAAATTCCTCGCACCTGTCGCTGCAACAGTCCTTGTCCTTAAAACATGTTATTTCGTTAGGTATACACGACTCCCTGTCCGGGTGCAGACAGTAGCCCTTAAACTTCTCATTCTTGGGGCCCTTGTAGCCTTTTAGGGCCAATTTTATGTCCTTGTTAGTAATGGCCGAGAAATCGCCAATACCACAGTTGTCCGAAATACAAGCATCATCTTCATCGCATGGAGCACCATGGGTCT
>CAJPVJ010002508.1:0-12920 GCA_905397405.1 Oppiella nova
TGTAATATATCTACAATAACAATTATACCATTATCATATTATATTTATATATTTAATCCCACTCTAAGTCTACAAAGTTTGTAGTTTCTTCATAAAGATTTAATACAAATAATCAGCCATTTTTTATAAACAGGTATATTCTGTAAAATATATAATATATATTATTCCCAGAATTTATTTTATAAAGATTAATTTGATAAGATTCACCAGAATTGACTATACTGTACAGCTATACACTATATGCATTGACGCCCACATATCATGAGTTGACCATTTGTTTTCCCGGGAATATCATAAACAATAGATTTCACAATCATTTTGTCAATTACTTAATGTATTCACAGTATTTAATGTAGATTCTTTATGGTAAAAAATTGAATGAAAACAAAAATAATATTAAATTCTTTTCACATATTTATAAACAAAAAAGTTATTAAATGTGTTGTCATTTGAGATATGATTTGTCATTAATTATCGTGTGCTTAAATGTATACCTTTTTTGTAACATAAAATAGTCTATTATTTTATATAGAGCTGGAGAGAGAGAGAGAGAGAGAGAGTGAGTGAGTGAGTGAGTGAGTGAGTGAGAGAGAGAGAGAGAGAGAGAGATTTGACAATCGCGTGCTTTGCTGCAAGAATTCCGTGTTATTCAGTGTACAGAATATTCTCTATGTATTGGATTGCCTTCAATGACAAGTGAATAACGAAATGAGAAGAATAACGGAATAATAGAGTAAACGAAGTAAAAGACTAAGAAATTTATAAAATGATTGATTTCCTGCTTAAACTTCTCTCAAGAGATTACTAAATATATTAATTAGATATAATTATAAACAAATATTAATTAATAAAAATAATATAAGTATTTATATCGTTTTGATAAATTATATGTATATATATACATATATAAAACAGATATTTTTAAACATTCATTTATTAGATTAATAATATTTTTGTTTCAAATGTCTTTATAAAAATATATTTGATATCAATTGTTTTTATAGCAGGTTATATTTTAAACTAATGTTTCCTTTAATAACAGTAAATCCCATTAAAGCAAACCTTTCCAAATCATTTAATAGGCTTTAGATTTGGGTTAATATTATTGTTTGCAAACCTGGAATTTGGTGATTAAATATGGGTTTATAATATAAACTTTATATGAGAGTAAAGTGAGAGTATATTCAACACAATGTGCACAAGGAATTTCTCATTAAAATAATTTCATGTTATATTTTGACATGCTGCTAGTCAAATATACAATACATGTGTAATTCTCGCATTCATTATAAGGAATAAGTGCTCTATTAATGTATGAAAATTATTAATATTTAATAGTTTTCATTCACAACATAGTGTACTATTATGTCTAAATGTGGTTCAATAGTATTATGTTTGCGAATAAAGCTTTCTATTAAAGTACCGAAAGATTAAATAATCCCGAAATACATTTAACATTCATTTAAAAGCTACACAAATGTATTATAAATTTTTTATTTCAGAATGAGTGATTTGTATTTTAAAATTATAGTAATTAATATATTTATAATAAGATAAAATTTACAAACCGTTTGATATTTTTCCAAAATTTTAGTACTCATTCACATAATCATTGTCATAATGTTTACTATTTAAATTTTTGAAATTACTTTTAAATTATACTATTAAAAAGATTTTATTAAATATTATATTTGAGTTAAAAACTTAAAAACAAGTTTTTGAATAATAATTTTGACACTTAATTCATGTGAAAACTTTATAAATAAAAACAAATTTATGTTAATTCATATGACATCAGCATTCAATTTAAACAGTAATGAATTATGTTAAAATATTTAAATAGCGTTAAATGAAAATTTCATTAAATTTTTAAATGATTTTCATAATACTATAAATAAATTACTACTAGTAAGTACTGAATATTATTATTATTTATTACTCGTAGATAATGACAGAATTGAAATGCACAAAATCAATAACACATTTATAATTATAATCACAAATATCTAAACAATTTGTATTCACACTTAACACTTAATAACGAGAGCACAGGCTGTTTGTCGTATGCTATGTTCACATCACAAACACATAATACAATTCATTTAATAACTGACTTTTTGCTATAAAAGGACAGAGTTTGTAGAGTTCTCTCGCGATTCATATTTACGATATACAGGTTCCAATGGCACCGGCAGTTTGGCACATATAGCACATGCGTTACATATCAATATATTCTTTAATAAAAATAATATTTTGCTTTTATTTTTTGATACCATTCGCTAAATATACGGACAATACCAGTGAATATCTATATATTATATAACATATCGCCTAACAATGGCATTGATCAGTGGGATTGAGAAAACTAATATTATATATGAATTATTTGTCCGCAAATTTACTTTTTTATTCTCTCGTCTCATCATTACTTACATTTAGTCCCATATTTCACATAAACAACAAAAACACCCGGGTCGACCTAAATATCAGCACATTATACCAAACTTTTTAAGATATAAACTCCTAAAACCTAATGAATAATTATCTAAATTAAAATTTTGTGCACTGTATTAGTTTCAGATTTCAGATATTTTAGTCTCAAAACTACTGTATTGAATTAAAGTATCGTATAGATTTAATCCTTTCAACATTTTTGAAGCTTTAAAGTTTAGAAAAATTATTTCAAAATACATCATGGTTATATGTGAACATAGGTCTTTTTTCATGCTTTTAATATATGACTTCAGTCTAGAAATGCTAGGAAAATGTCATTAAAATAGTGAACAATACTATAATACTTTTGTGTTTTATCGTAAAGTGATTGACGATAAAAGTGGTTTGAGTTGTGGCTGCAAATGGAAATTATACTAAAAATTCAGTGATTAATGATTATTGTATTTATGGCTGAATATGGTGGTGATGCCATTTCTGTCACTCAAATTAGTTTTTAAATACAAAGAATATTCTGTGTTTTGTGGCAATCCTTTCGCATTAATGTTTTTGTGTGCAATGCTTTTGGCCCACAATTTACTGTACATTGCTATCAAACCTCACACACAAAAAGTCCATTTATTCTCTCCCTCTTTATTAAAGTCATTATTCTTAGTGATTAAACGCATAGAAAATAGTAATTTATGTGTGTTTTTCGGTTATTATTCATGTTTTCATACATTCTATTAGATTAATAGTTATCACACAGAATGAGCCCAAGATTTGCGAATATACTGTATGGCAAATGCTTACAAATGATTTAGTTTAGATTAGTATGCTTTATGATGGTATTAATGAGCCGGCAACATCTTATTATATTGTAATAGCATGGTCGTTAATTGCTTTCATTTAATTTGATAATAAATTATTAGAATAATGATCAAATCAAATTCTTTATTTCATAAGTTTTATCATTATGGAAAGTGTATTGTAATATTCAATGGACCCTTATTGACACAGTACGTGTACAATATTTGACTTGTTAGGGATAATAGCTGTGGTTTCCCAAAATTATGAGTATCTCTTATCAGTTTGACATGTGGTTACCTATTGTTTCAAATATTATTCAAAGTCTTACCTGAATATTTTATTTACGTAGGTTTCATTTCTATTTATAGTAAATATTTTAATAGTGGTTAGAATTTGTTTAATTTCCATTATAATCCGTTATTATGAACACTATTACGGTATACAAATATTCTGCACATTAAGGATTAGGAAGTTGTTATTATTTGTTTATATCTACAAATTATTTGTATTTATTAATACTAAAAGATAAATCTAAAGTGCAATTATTACGGTAATATTAAACAAATACCAATATGTTCATTATTATTAATTGAATGATAACTTTAGTATGATATTTATATGTATATTATTTATAAGCAATTAGTGTTTGCTTATTTGTAACAAACATTTATTCATTTATTATGTTATAACTAATTGGTTTTTCCTGTTAGTAAAGATCAAAGGGTAGATTTCACTTATTATAGTAAATCATAAAATATCTTTATAGATACTTCTACAAAAATATATTGTATTTTATTTTATGCAGTTATGTTATTTTGTATTATATAGTTAAATTATTAGCTAAATAATTGAATGTGAACATTTAATAATTTCATTCAGATTTAAGTCTAATAGTGAATTGTTTACGAATATTCACTATATTTTGTCTCATTTTTCTTGTTATCACTTAATTGCACTTTTCCATGTATTATATACTCTGTAAGTTAGTGAACGTAAATATACGGTATAAATCAGTTAAGTGAATAGAAAATTCAATGAATAGCATGCACATAAATCTCATTTTATCTTATATTAAATTCAGTATTTAATTAACAATAAACTTTTTAAAATAAGAAAAGTGAATAAATGTGAATAAAAATCAAATGTAAAACAAAACTTAAAATACTTATACGAATGATGTAAATAAATATTATTTACTTTGTTTAATATAACGAGAGTGTAGTCTATAACACATATTTTAGAGTCAAGAGAATTGGGTTTTTATATACAGAATAAGCTTTTTATTTAATAATATCTCTCAACGAACGGCAAGAATAAAGAGAAAAGTCTTGCGTTTAGTGTTGAGACATGTTTTTAATTTTTCTCGTCATTCACTTTCACTGCACTCACACAACAGGCTTTTCATCAGCAAAATTCACATTTTTATATATTTATTGAATAAAATATTTTTATCTAAGCTTTTAAGCTAAACGTCAATACAGAGATGAAAGAGAGAGAGAGAGAGAGAGAGAGAGAGAGAGAGAGAGAGAGANCTCTCATGAATTCTCTTAAGCAAAGTCACAGCTGAGAGAGAGAGAGAGAGAGAGAGAGAGAGAGAGAAATCCTTTACAACATAACTCTCGTGTATTAAAACTTTTAGTTTATATTTTTATAGTTTTAATAGTAAAGTAAATATATATTTTATAGACTTATGGCTCATTTTTAGACAAAACTAAATTTATTATAGATTTCTAGTTAAGTATTAATTTCCTATTTATTTTGAATTGACGTTTTCATTTTTTATTGTTTTGATGGTAGATATAAAATTTAGACAAACTAAATAAAAATGAATTTATTACAATTTAGTATAAATTTCAAGTAATATGTTAATATATTGTGTTTAATGTTCTTTTCCACATAATTCATTGATAATGAACAAGGTGTTTTAAAATAACAAAAATCAACAGACATTGATCCTTTCTTATAGAAATAAAAATATTTCAAACCGAAAACAAAGGATTTGTAAAAAGGTTATTTTTATTTTACAGAATTATAGATAAAATCTAAAGACTCCAAAAAACATTTTAAGCCATGAAAGTACTTTTGTTAAATGGTGCATTCTTCCCAATAATAAACATGTGTTAAAACAAAAGTTAAAAATAAACCAGTAACAAAACTACAGTAACTAAAGTATGTGAGTTATTTATTTTATTCTATATAATATTTTTTACTGTATATAAAAATATTAAAACAATAACATATGTCTGATTCTGGCATTACATAATTTGCAATAAGATTGTAATATTTGTAATAAATACGTGTTTTTGTTTCGCTTTCAATGATTTATAACTAATCAGTTGATGAGCATATAAGGCCATAAAAAAGTTAATTTATTTAATGCAATGCTATTAAAGGCATAAAAAGGAGTTTATTATAATTTATAGACATATATGATATGCGATGAGAGGAAGGAGAAGATGTGCAGAATAGGAGGGCAAATGAAATGCAGAATATTCTCTCATGAATTCTCTTAAGCAAAGTCACAGCTGAGAGATGAGAGTGAGTGAGAGAGAGAGAGAGAGAGAGAGATTTGTGATAAATAATAGGCAGACAGTGAGACGAGAAATATAATGGAGTGATAACACAATGAAATATATCTCTCACTTCACTTCATTCATGAGTTTCTTTTCAAATGGTTATTATGTAGTGAAAAGTCATATCTGAATATTTTATTATTATTTTCTCCGAAATCTAAGCAAAATGTCTAATAAATCGAAGCGAATATAATGTTCGCCAAAGAGTATTGTCTGTAAGATATGGTTCAGCCGTTTGACTGATTAATCGATAATTCATTCAAATTTTGTTGTTTTTTCACTTTGGGTTTGGGATTCAACCGTTTGGCCAGTTATGGCCTGTTTATCATATTTAACATCACATTCATAAATAAATCTTTGTAAATGTGCTTAGATTTTATATTAAACACAATTTATACAATTAATCATGTGAATATTTTTGTTATTTACAATAAAAATATAATATTAGTTGAATATTATATATTTTACTAGAATTTGCATGTTAAAATATTACATAAATAATATAACTTTTATATTTTGAAAAATAGTTTTTGAACTAATATTTAAAAAGACCAAAAATTGTGATTTACAAATTGATTTTTAATTTTTAATATAAATGCACAAAACTAAAACATGTTTTATATTAAATTTCAATATGTTTGTACTTTTCGATACATTTGCGTGAATCAGAAATTCATTTATAATCTTTGAAAATTTGATTAAAAAGTTAAATACCATATTTCATATTGGTAAATGTATAAGGTGCTTTATTAAATATATTATATTTTTTATTCTAAGAAAATGAAGAGTTTCTTAAATAAAGACAAAATAAGAAAGCAATTAATCTCTAAAACAAATTGAGACAGAAATGGACAGCCGGTGTGACTGAACTATAGGTTGAGTGACATTTAAATTTGAGCTGACATTTGATTAAAAATAAAACTCATTTGACATGTGATTGGGAGGACTGGTAGTCACATGTGTCTGACATCCCAGCGCTCTATTTATAAGGCTATTAGCTAATTATACTATATAAGGTTATATTATATATTTATTCGTTACAAATTTGTTTAATTAATTGGAAAATCATTTTAGAAATATTCTTGTTTTTATCATTTGGTAGTGGCAATAGGCAAATGTGGCATGTCTCATTCAAATACAATGTAGAACTTATAATGTATAGCAGATAAGACAAGTAGAGGTTTAATTAAAACTTAGGAGATTCCCGAAGTAATAAATAAATATTATGAATACATACCTTAGTTAATGAAATTGGCATCCAAACAAATAATTCACAATATACTGTGCATACAATTGATTAATCCTTCACAAAACTATAGCATTTAGCCATATATGATATTTATTACAATTTACATTATTACTGTATTATAATTTGAACAATGGTTACATTTTAATGAATAAATATTTAATATTTGTTGTTTAATAATTTAATATAAAATTACTTATTATAACTAGTAGTGCTAATTCATACAAATTGATAAACATTTCATATTAAATAGTTGTTTAACAAGTTTTGTTTCAAAATCATTAATTTGCTAATTTCTTAATAATAGCCTTAAAACAATAATAATATTTGTGTTGATTGAATGTTAATAAAATTCAAGGTTTTACTTTTTATAAAGTAGATACAAAAGTTATGTTACAGTATCAATAAATATCATTATAAACTATTAAGATAGTAGAAAAGGGTAATTGGAAATTAACCCCAGGTCTGTCTCACAATATAAAGTGTGTATATTTTTTATAAAATATTATTTTGAAATATAGGGAGTGCGTGCTTATAAGTTAGTAAAATATAAATACGTAATATAGAGATTTGCATATTTTAAACATTTCCTCAAAATGTAAGATATTTTTAATATATTTTATTTGAATAAATCAAAATATTCTGCACAATATTTACACGTTTGACAAAATGAATTTCATGATAAATGTTTACGATTTCACACAAATTAGATTTTATATTTTGTTACATTTTTAAGCACATCACAAATTTTTTGTTTTATTTTTATTAAATACTAACTAAATATCATACAATAAGTTAAATATATAATGTGTGAAAAACTATCATTGATAATTAAAATAGACAATTATAGAATTATATACAATTATAAAATATTTAGATTTAGACATTTATTTCATACACCATTTATTAAAACAAAATCTCATCGGATAAACGGCTTTACAGTCTTAATGTTGAGTTCAGATAATTTCGGTCTAAACAATGAATAAGTTTAAAAATATTATATTAATTTTTAAAAATTAAAATGCTTATTAGGTTGGTTAATAATTAGACATGTTTAATTAAAAATAATTAAATTATATAACAAATTTAGGCATAAAATATAAATAATATAATATTGAGTAAACAAATAAATTAAATGAAGTATTTTTTAAAATGATGTATAATTTAATAATGTATTTATTAGTATTTATTAATAATGTAAATATTGAATTTAAAGATCAATAGTGACTATTTTTAGAGAAAATGATTTCATGATAAATATAATTTTTTAGTGAACTTGTCAAATAATTATTTATTTATATATATTTTTAAAATCTAATCTAAATTTTAGATAAATTATTTTAAATGATACTAAATTTTTAAAAAATTACATACATAAATTATAAATATATTTGCATTAGTAATACAAAAGCAAGTCTATTTAAAACATAACTAAATTAAATTTTAAAAAATTAACTTATTAATACCTACATAACATAATAAAGTAAAATGTATACAAACCTAATAATTTGTTTGCAGACATATTTATAATAGATGACAATTAATCCAAATAAAAGTGCTATTATATTGATGATTATGATAAGAGGTCTGAATAGAGACATCATGTCGGGGGCCCTCCTGTCCACCACCTCAACAATCTCATCACTAGTGTCCGATTGTCTCGGTATTAAAATCAATACAATTGTTAGTAAAGTCATTACGACTATTGATAAGACACCAAATGTGCTAGAAACAATTTGATTTAAATAATATTAATTTAATAGTTATATGAGTATTAAAGTAGCCAGCTTACGTGACCGGAGGTTTAGCTCTACGACTAAACATGTATAATAGTATTGCCGTCGGCCATAGTATACTCATTAAAAACAGACCTAATCCGATACCAAACACCCGGACCATTTTATTATGTTTTGACAATAGGTTTAGAATATTATGTATTGTTATATAAAAACACATTTGGTTTCTATGGAAATGCAATGTTTTTATTTCTCTACTAAACAATTGATTAGCATTTCATCACAGGTTGGGTTTGCAAATTGCAATGAGTGTTACGCTAAAGTAGCCCTGATATAAGTTACTAAGCTTTTGGGAAACCCTAGAAGTTAATGTATTACCTGTGCCACTTATAATAATGGCCCAACACATGACCACCTGTTGAACATCACTACCAAGTCTGTGGTGCATAACAAGATTGTTTGTTTGGGATACACCAGAAAAATGTGTGGTTTGCGTTGGTAATCAAATTGATACTCAAAACAGATATAGCATCAGAATCATATAAATCAATGAATAGTTTTGATAAGAACTGAATTTAATTTAATAATTCTTAAAAATATAAATATATTTTTAATTACAATGCCATTTTTATACAATATTTAACTAACTTATTAAAGAATTCAATAACTATTTTAACAATAATGATATTTGATTCTGTTATAGACAAATTGTAACCACATTTATAATTACAAAAATATCTTGTTTATTGAATTCGCATAAAATTATAAATCTATAATTATAAAAGTTTGTTACAGTAATGAACAACTGATAAGTTTGATAAAAATATAAATAACTCATTATATTTATATATTGAAATGAGAAAATGGTTTTTAGATTTTGAAGCACTTGTCAAACAACTGGATTGATAACACATTTGCCACAAGTATTAATCCATTTACAGGTCCTAACTGTTATGATATGAAACCTGAGTTTCTTGTCGTACTCTATGAGACCATCTAATACTTCAAAGCAGTCTTCACTCACTTTATATCCTTTGCTGTTTTTAATCGGAGCTCATTTCATGTCATTTAATGTTTTCTTTAAGATGTTTGCCTTTTCTTCATTTGACGAATTGAATGCTCACTTTCAGCACTTCCTGTCCATCGGGTTCTCTAAACACGAGAACGTTGTCTAACTTGAGGTTCGGATGGGCTGTGGACTGCGTGTGCAAGAAGTTTATGGCCGAAGAGATCGAATAAAAGTATTTCTGAGACTCGGATTCACTGAAGCCTTTAATGGTTCGGTTGAGTCGCTGTTGGATGTCCTCACCGGTCGACTGTTCCTGTGCTATGTATATGTGTTTTCTGTCGTAAATAAATACATTGAAATACCGGATCACATGGTCTGACAGTCTGTCCGATGAGTTCACTTTCAGCACTTCGTTTCGCATTTCCCGGAATAGACTCCAACTCTGAGACAATTCTGGGCTTTGGATGGCTTTGAAGACAACACGGAAACCACCCCTACGTCTGACCGCAGAAAACACCTTAGAATGAGGTGGTGTTCCCCATCCCTGTCCTATGAATTCGGTCACATCATAGCCCCTCTCATGAAGTCTTATGCGATGACTACTGTCTGTATCGTCTTTGGCATTGGGTTTGGACTCAAATTTATAGCTTTCGTGGCTTTTCTTTATGACTGTCTGTCTGTCTGTCTGTCTGTCAGAGGACTGGTATTATCTCTTGTATTACTTTACGGGTATCTCTCTGTCTGTGTGCTTGACTTGAGCAGTATTTGTGTCTTAGACGCATCGAAATCATTGTATTTCCCTCTTCTCATTGGACACCATTGACAGCAAAATAGATAATACAAGAGTTCACACATTATTCTCTGCTTTTTATAAAACCGGTATTAAATGATTAGTAATTTACTAATTTTCAAATGAATTACTAAAAGTAATCATCTGGATAGTATTAGTAATTTACTATATTGTTATCAATAGTAATCATTGGAATGCAATTTAATTCAAATATTAAACAATAATTTATTTAAATCACGAGTTTATGTCATTTGATTGATTCAAATTGAATCCCTAATACAGAATCGGTGTATAAATCAAAGAATTTTTACTTACTATTTATTTACAGTTACATATTAGACTAATATTATTAGTTTTGAAATAAAATTATTAATTAGTGATTGATTGTAGAAATGTGTATATATTTAAAATCATACCTAAAAATACAATGTGTGTTATTAGTGATCACTCTGGTATGTGCGGCACCGGCACCTCAATCCAAGTCACCTGAGAAGGCAGTTCAGGCCACAGGAAGTCCTTCGTCGGAGATCTATATATTAGCGGTGTTTGTGGTCATAATAATGACTATAATGGCAATGATTGTCGTCTTTGTTTGCATTCAAAAGGAAACTAAACCTAAGGATAGGAGCGATGAAAGCAATCAAAAGGAGTTGAAAGTCAAGAAAATGACACCAAAAGCCAAAAATGGGGCAAATAATGCCAACTCTGATGCCTCCCGTTCCTCGTCGGACCACAAATATACCGAAATCTATGACTTGTATACCTCGACACTCGTGGACAAAAAGACCTGGGATTCCAAACCGACTACAAAACAAACGCCAAACAAGAAATAGATTTGATTTTTATAAAATATAAACTCAAGAAATTTAGATCCAATTGATTCCTATATTATTAATAATAATTTATTAATATTAATAATTTATTATTATTAGAAATTTTTTCATAATTAATTAATTACTAATTCTAGTACTATTACTAGTATTTTTAATAAATTATAATACTGTATTGGTTTAATTCAATAATACTGATTCTCGTATTATTGTTTATATTACTGATTATATTCTCGTATTATATTATTATTCTCGTATTACTGATTCCAACATCTCGCGTTTAATATTTTAATAGTTACATTTAGTAAATTCAAATTGTTCATTACCCTAACAAAAAGCTAAACGTCTATAACTTTTTTGGTTAAAAGTATACTTGACTTACATTTAGATTGAAATACAAATTAATAATCTCTTAGAAGATGTGTTCAAAATCTAGTATTTATATGACGACAGCAATCATCCCATTAATGGTCGGATTAGTATGCGGACCATCGGTGGACAATACAGACACGGGTGGCTCAAGGGATGGGAAATCCTGGTCCCAAAGCGCTCCCATCCTATACATCACTTTAGCGGCATTTGTTCCGGTGATCGTGATCTTAGTGTTTGTCTTGTTGTGTATATTTAGCTGCGATTGTCTCAAAAGGCGAGAAAAGTCTAAAACGAGTCCAAAGATAAAACTGGTGGCGAGTCCGGAGCGAAGGGAGGGGCCGGTGAAGAGGACACCGATATTGCCTCAAAGTAGTGAAGACGAGTCGCTCGAGAGACAGGAGTCGGCCTTTCGTGACAAACCCAATCCCTCCGCCAATTTCATATACGGTTTGTATGCCTCGACTCTGGGCGACAAGAATGATATCCACATTCAAAGACAAAAGTCCAGTTCCGACAACAAACTCAACTACAAGTCCTCAAACCTGGGGTCTGATAGTTATATTGAGTCCAAAGAGTACAAAAGCGAAACTTCGGACCAAAATATGGCGAAAAATCCATTGAAACTCAAGTCTAAACTAAACGGTCGTAAAAATAATAAGAAACCGGATTTGAAGCAAAACTCAACTAATTTGTCGCAAATTGAGTCCGAAATGGAGGCCACAGATGATAAGGAGAGACCGAAACCGGAACGGAAGGGCAGTTATGACCAGAATATTGATGAGAAAGTCCGCAAAATAATGGACGGAACCAACTCATAGACCATTGCATACAAGTTTTGGACACAAAAAGTCTTGTGTTAATCATTCAAAAACCGGAACGGAAGGGCAGTTATGACCAGAATATTGATGAGAAAGTCCGCAAAATTATGGACGAAACCAACTCATAGACCATTGCATACAAGTTTTGGACACAAAAAGTCTTGTGTTAATCATTCATTTCAATTAGTATTTGTTCAGTGAATGCATTATTAAAATATAAACTTAATTTTTTAAAACTTTAAATTAAATAACTATTAAAACAAAACTTATTTTGGGTAAAGAAATCATTTTATTTCAGTCATTTAA
>CAJPVJ010002509.1:0-12910 GCA_905397405.1 Oppiella nova
AGATTGTATTAAAAGATACATAACAAAGCTATTATGCGGTAGAACTTAATCGATTCAATAGTCATATTATTATACTTTACTACCATATCATGTGCACTGTATTGGACCTATAGGTACTAATACAGGTGAACATGATCATGTAACATAAAACAATAAAAATATCAAGTAACAAAAATAATACAAACCTTTGTGGGTTCATTAAAGTAAACCAACTGTGGTTTTGGTTCATAGCAATTAGCCAGCTCATTAACTCGTGCACCATGCTCAAATGCCATTCTGGCCAGGGATTCCACCGTACGACGACTGTCCACTACTTTTGTCATCAATACATATAGACATATGAATATTAATATTGAATTCTTGATTATTATATTCATCGTTATTATAGACATCATAATAATAATTATTATTTATTTAAAAATAGTCAAAACAAATAGGAATTCAACACAAATACAACATTAAAAATCAATAAACAAACAAAAAGGCAATAAAATATTTGATTTGTTTTTTGTAATCAAATGAATATTAAACTTCTTATTAGCGTTTTATCGTATATTTCGTTGGGAACTGTTTCTCAGGAGTTGTCGATAATAATCAGATTAATTACTGATGAGTGGCGCGAGTCCTGCGAGTTATGAGTCCCAAAAATATGTAAAATATCTCTTTTACGGTTCACTTCAGAATTTCCTCTTAAATAAAAAACCAACAAAAATATCAAAAGTTTTCTGTCTCTCCCGGCTGTATATACCACACGACAGGACAGTCTCTCTCACGGCAAGACTTCTCTCTCCTTTTCACTCTCTCCTGACACTCGACTTACTCGTGAATACTGTATATATCGAGACGAGTCGTCGGACTGTCCTNATACATTTCTGTAAGACTTTGTGAGACATCTTTAAGTAGAAACCTTTCGCAATACGAGTACAAGTAGTCTATTATATTATTCCTATAATTATAAAAATAAACTATAATTACATTATTGTACGAAATAATATAGAAACATATCTTTTTATTTCATAATTATATATATCATTAAGTGACTTGAAATAATACATATAACTTATAATAACAATTCAAATATCATTAATGCTGTAAATGGTATGAACTTTGAAGAAAAGTCTAAAACAAACGCAAATATAAGAAATAAATTGCTTTTGAAAAAGAAAATATTCACTCATTTATTCACACATAAGACTTATATGTGATGTACTATTGACCTGTCGCATAGTTACCCAATATTATGAATATTAAAAGTCATGAATTCATTAAATAGTTTATGAAAATGAATTCTTTAAAATAGTCTTTAAATATATGACTCTAATAATAACTATCAATATAAATGTTTCCCAACTCAGAGAGACTTACTACACGATAAATCATTAAAAATATAAATTTTCCAATCATTTGAACATAATTAAAATAATATAATTATTTTCCGATCAATTGATCAGAATATCAATGATAATCATTATACATATTCTAAGAAAAGCAATTCATTATTACGTCAATGAAGTCTAATTTAAATTATTATTATTGATATTATGCAGCAATTTTGCATCCAATGAATTTCCAATCACAAATACTTTACAGATATATAATTATATTTAATATTTAATTATATTATTATATTTCACAAAAGGTTTCAAGTATTTCAAATATAGTGTTTAAATTACTTAATAATGTTTTCAAAAGAAACAAATGATTGAATTTTAAATTTGCAAAATTATTCATTAGTATTAAGTGTCCCTTAATTGAGAGTCAATAATAATATTGAATATACTAATATAATATTCAATATAATATATAGGAGTATAATATTATGTGCCAGAATATTCCCTCACATTAATATTTATAACCACTCGTGATTTGGAGTTATATATATACAAATATATTTGCATATTATATATCTTTTATCGTATTGCTTATTAAACTACATATAAATTATGCACAAATTATTCTGATTTCTAATAATTATTTTATTCAACCCTTTCATAGAAACCTTTTACTACAGTCAAACATTAGAAACATTATTGTTTTATTATTTTATTTGAAATTCACAAATAGTATACCGTACTTCTCTACGTATATTAATATACTATTTTTTGAGAATTTTAATATAACCATAGCCAGTTTATAAAATATAAAACCAAGTGTCTATCCATTAATTAATTTTTCATGAGTGGTATTTCCACATATATAATATGCATTAGAAATCATAAAAATTGAAATTTTAAATACATTTTTTTAACTCGTTTGAAATTTTATAATCAGTTTAAATCCCATTAATATCGGATACTCTTCGACTATCAGAAAAAGTAAAATAAATAATTATTATCTCACTAAGTATTAAATTATTTCTATCACCCTCTAACCACTTTATCACAATAGTTAGGCTCAATTATATAACCACTGCACAAATACTTATAAAATTTTCTTAAATTAATTCTTTATATAATTAATTAATCAGAAATTAAAAAATTTAGTTTTTATATGATTTTTAAAGAGTTTTTTCCTAATACTTATGAAACATAATAAGACATTCAGTGGCGATGACATATACATTGAGTACTGAAGTACTACTGATGTGTTGATACCTAAATGTGCCGACACTTGGGTTAATTGAATATTTCATACAAAGAGTTGCTTGATATCAGATTTTGTACGATAATAGCTATAACTTATAGTGTTTATGAGTATACATTTTTTAATTACTTCCAACCTTAAGATAATCATTTAATTAAAGTATGTATAATTAGTTGTCTGTGCATTCTGTAGTATTAATTGTAGATGTTTTAGCAAAGTTTATAAATTATACAATTATGGTGCACTTACTGATGAAATTGAAAATTATTTATAATTTTGTTATCTATTAAAATTATTATAACTGAAGATTGTTTATAAGAACTAAATTATTGATAATATCACATTTCATAATATTTAAGTGCAATCCCACTACCAAACTTTTGAGATTAAATAATTTGAAACGATTTTAAATAATTGAATGAAAACACCCACACAAATAGTATCTCAAATTTAATGAATATGATTCATAAAACGTAAACACCAATTATAAATAGTATATACCGTAATGTACCCGTATTGTATAAATCTATGAAGTTATATAATATGATTCTAACATAATTTTCTATGTATTGTTTCGATAATACGCCATCTTGAATTAGCTAAGTTATCAGTATAATAATATGAAATGATGGTATAGTACACGTGACATAACCTGGATATCCATGATTATGTCCAAAACATGATCATGTAACATAAAACAATAAAAATATCAAGTAACAAAAATAATACAAACCTTTGTGGGCTCATTAAAGTAAACCAACTGTGGTTTGGGCTCATAACAATTAGCCAGCTCATTAACTCGTGCACCATGCTCAAAAGCCATTCTGGCCAGGGATTCAACCGTACGACGACTGTCCACTACTTTTGTCATCAATACATATAGACATATGAATATTAATATTGAATTCTTGATTATTATATTCATCGTTATTATAGACATCATCATAATAATTATTATTATTTATTTAAAAATAGTCAAAACAAATAGGAATTTAACACAAATACAACATTAAAAATGAATAAACAAACAAAAAGGGCAATAAAATATTTGATTATTTGTTTTTTGTAATCAAATGAATATTAAACTTCTTATTAGCGTTTTATCGTATATTTCGTTGGGAACTGTTTCTCAGGAGTTGTCGATAATAATCAGATTAATTACTGATGAGTGGCGCGAGTCCTGCGAGTTATGAGTCGTCCAAAAATATGTAAAAATATCTCTTTTACGGTTCACTTCAGAATTTCCTCTTAAATAAAAAACCAACAAAAATATATAAAGTTTTCTGTCTCTCCCGGCTGTATATACCACACGATAGGACAGTCTCTCTCACGGCAAGACTTCTCTCTCCTTTTCACTCTCTCCTGACACTCGACTTACTCGTGAATACTGTATATATCGAGACGAGTCGTCGGACTGTCCTTTGATTTGTGTGTTTTATTTTTTGTAGATGAGGTTTGGGATGGAAAGGGAGTTGTAGTGATCCGAGCACTTGTGGTGGTGGTAGTGGTGGTACAGTGAGGTAAAAACCCGGAGCACAACTAATACCTTATTTGTTAAATAAGTTTTTGATTTTTCTTATTATTCTTTATCTTTACTCATCATTACTTTCTTATGTCTGAAGCTTTCGCTTTTCAAATACAGAATAATATTTTTAAACTAATTTCATTATAGATATATATAGTGTATATATATATATATCATATATTATTCTTACGTTTTCGATACATACATAAAAGATATTAGTTTTATATAAGAATGTAGTTTGACTGGTTACTCTCACTACTTATTTATACGATTGATAGTCCGGTGCACTTTTGCACAGTCACCTCATATCATATAATATACAGAATACATATTATACAAAACGATTAATATTAACGAAAATGAGTCCCTTTTCTCTCTCCAATTCTCATTAAGCATTTGAAAACAACAACCGATTCTTATACTACACTTTAATTTGATTTTTTGTTTTTATATGATTTCGCAAACACTTATCTGTGGTTATCATTAAATGGGACTCAAAATTATATTTAATGAGCGATCAATAGGATTTCTAGGTATATGTTTAGCCTCCCAATCCCCTAATTGTATTCACGGCTGTAGTCAGTAACAAAAAATTGTTTTCAAGTTTTTATATTTGCTGTTCATGAATACCTTAAGCGTATATATAATCCAATTTTACGCTCAAAGTCGGCCAACCCTTGCCTTTCCCTTTGAGCTAATTTATAACAAACTCTTTTGGCTTTTGATATAAGTTTGTCTGAAATTAAAAGTATTTATTTCATTTCATTTCATTTGAGGGTTTTGTGTAATTCCTTTGCATTAAAACTATATATAAATCACTCGCCATTCAAAGGACAGAGAATTCTGTATTCAAAGTATGTTTTTACTGTCGAGTATTAAAGGAATTCATAAGAATTTGTTTGTAAAATACTTTTACTTTTTTGTAAAATATTTTAAAGGGACTTTTTTTTTATTAAAAACAGTGCACTTTTGTCGTGTAATCTATTTGTTAAAAATTTATTTTTGATTAAAATCATAACTTTAAAAGACTTTTTATATTCAGTGACAAATTGATACGAATTCTTGTTTGGTTAAAACCATTATATACAAAATATTTTATTTAAGACTTTAATATATCTTTGAGTATATCATGAAATCTATGACATGACAGCACTTTCAGTACTAAACAAATTGTCATTGAATTTAAAGTAGTTCAACGAGGGTTATATATCTTATGTGGTAATATATTGAATTGAAAAATTAAATATAATAATTTATGTCTTTAATAAGGCTGGAAAAGTCAATATTATTCATAAGTGTATTATTTAGGAATAATTTCTTATAATGTATTTCTAGGAATGGAGTGCACGAGAGAGAGAGAGAGAGAGAGAGAGAGAGATTATCTTGTTAATCAATTATGTTTAAAGTAAAACATGTTTCGCTTAATAATAAATGATAGCTAAGGACTGGCTGTTGAGCGCAAGAATCTCATTGCTTTCTAATGTGTCCCCACTATTAAGCCAATTGCCAACTGTTTTCACTGCCATTTAATACATCCACACAATAATCTTCCACTCATTTCTCATTTCATGAGAAAGTATTTTAAAGACACGAATTATAAAGTATTTTGAGTATTGGATGCGAGAGATTACGATCTCTATAACCATACTTTTCTCTATAACACTACCATTATATACATGTCTACTGAATTGCCAGGCTATTTACAATATACCTGTTTTTGTGATTAAATGTTTCTCTATTTCTATGCATAACTTTTTTGTTGTGTTTGTGTTGTGTTTTGATTTAAATCAATGATAAGGACTATTGAATTATGAGAATATTATTTAATGCATTTCATTAGGCGTTCACATACTCTAAAACATACCCTAAAAATAGTTGTCATTAACTAAACCGAAAATATTTTCTCTTTATGAACTTGATATCTATTAAAAGTAGACATGCCAATTTTGAGTTCAAAGTTTTTAAACAACATGTTTACACTTTTAAATGGAAATTTGCACTTAAATAAGCACTTAGACAATGGTCAAAATGACATTGCTTATATTTATAGAATATGCGGCTAACTTTGTTTGATAATTTAATTTAATTTAATAGCTTGGTTATCACATTTAAATAAAGCGAATATATAATTTATTATAATTTATTAGTTGAATGTGAAAATGTTAATTTAATTTTTGATAAAATTGCTTATTTTATTATTTTTTAATTCAATTAATACTCAAATTATACTATATATTTGATAGATTTTTCTCACAAAATTAGCCAGATCTAATGTGGTTTATTTAAATTATATTCAAATTTGATAAGCTGTGAGAAAATTATTTGATTTATATAACGATTTTGTCTATTAATGTTAATAATTATCAAGATATATACAAATTTTATGTTAATTTTCTAATACGTCAGACATTTGATACGTTTATGAGTTAATTTAGATCACAAATTAATGACATAAAACTTTCATCATAAACTATTTACTATAATATATTCTTTAAAATAATAAAATATTGTGAAATATTTTCCTAAATGTTTTCACAATATAATTGTGCTGATCAAATATTTTTCAAAAATTCTCTCTCTCTCTCTCTCTCTCTCACTCACTTACTCACTCACTCACTCTCTACGATATTTATAAGTTATATATTTATAACAATTTGTGAGCAATTAGTGTGAATCAATACATTTAATAGTGAGCGCACGTGTAGGTGGGAAAGGGTTGGACGGACACGTCAAGAGATAAATGAATTTTATTTAAGCTTTTACTAATTGATGTTCACAAGTGAGGGCTGGGATGTAACATACGTTTCTATTAAAAGGATATTTCCAAATAATTTAAATTCAATTCTAGTTTTAATTGATTTTTCTTATTTTTTTTATGAAAAATAGTTTTCTGAAGTATTTGATTGAAATGATTGAATGATGATATATAACATAACTCTGCTTCCAAATGGATGTTAATTATAATTTTTAGACAATTTGTTATATTGTTTGTCATGATTTCTAAATAAACTTGTTATTAATTGAAAATATCCCATAATATTTTACAAATCAAAACCAAAGGGGGTCTTATAGACAACGATTAAGTGCTAATTGTGTAAAACCTATAAAAAGAAAGTTCACTTAATTATATGACATTGTGGCTTTCAAATAATTAATAATATGAAAGACTTTGACCTTAGGTTTATAGTTATATAACTAAGTGTTTATAGTATAATATATTCAGACTTATATAATATTGTGGTAATCAGTCATAACCTTATCGACTGTCATTTACATTACTCACAATATTAACATTGTCTGGATCTTTTTGAAAGATACTTTTTAATAATAAATGTAAAATAATCTAGCTTATCGTTAGAATTAGAGAATTAAGTTTACATTTTATAATTTTAATGTAATTTGCAAAAATATATATTTATTTATAATCTTTATTAATCTTTATTTAAATAAGTTTTCTATATCTACTATCATATACAAATGATTTGTCACTTGTCAAATATTTCAAATTGAACTGGATTTTTTTGCGGTTATATTTCACATAAAATGATATATATGAAAAACTATATTAAAAGAGTTATCCAGACACATTTATACTGAAATCGACGTTAATAAATTAGCAGAACAAATTTGAAAATATTTTTTTAATTAATGCTATTAATAAACGGATTAATTTTTAAATTAATTAAACATTTTTTACACCATGTGAGTCTATAAAAGTAATCCAAATGCAACTTATATAAAGTTATGCATTGATCTATGAAAGGGTTTACATTTTATTTATAACAAATTCTATACTTACCGGTAATTGGATAAAATTTTAAAATTTAGATTAATTTCATATTTTAACTGAGAGTGAGTGAGTGAGTGAGTGTGTGTGTGTGTGTGTGTGTGTGTGTAAGAAAAATATTTTTTATGCGCTCACTATTAAATGTATTGATTCACACTAATTGCTCACAAATTGTTATAAATATATAACTTATAAATATCGTAGAGAGTGAGTGAGTGAGTAAGTGAGTGAGAGAGAGAGAGAGAGAGAGAGAGCTGTTTCAGACATCAATCTGACAGCAAATTCATATTCATATAGACAGCCGAAAAAGGCATCAATTTTGTTACCTAATTAAAAAATTTCATAAATTATATCCATTTTTATTGTTTAAACTACATATTTCTTGTATAAAAACATTTTGTCTCAAAAAAATAAAATACTTAATAAATGCCGAAATTGTGTGGAGACCACAGCAATAGAGTCAATAAATTCTCGATATATTCATGGCATTCAATAATTTAAAGAATTTATACAGAAAATTGTTTTTATGAACAAAAATTTGATTGAATAATTGCATGAATGCCGTACGGGTTAATCTGTAGATGACTTGTCAGTGACCTTTAAATATTATTTTGTGATATGTATTGAAATTAATTGCATTTCATGTATTAGAGTGTGTGTAAGAAAAATATTTTTTAAAAGTGGTTTTTCACAGGAAATAAATGACTTGAAACATGCATTGAAATTCATATAAACCTCATACAGATTATGAGTGGAGAACATGTTTATATGAGTTGAGTTATAGCCCCTTAAAACCTACTCTACCTGGCGTGAATGTCCATGTGAATGGCCATCAAATTTACATGATAAATATTAGACGTCTAGTGGCCATGGTAAGTACAATATGTTTAAGGGATTATATTTAACTCACATAAGCACAAGTATTTTATTGTACATTATTTAATATTCAACAAAAATTAATTTTAAGTCACAAATGTTGTAGAGATTACTGGAATTTTTGTGTCAAACATTATTTCCCTTATAAATAATTTATAGATAAAAAAGATTTTGGAAAATTTTATAAGATTTTTAAGTTTTTGTCTAAATATTGTGACAAAATCCAGATATTTTCATAATTTAAAGTTCACTTATTTTTAATTTCTATGAATGGAGTGTATGAAAAGTTAATGAACTGTAACATTTTTGATAAATTATATTTTCTGTACACTATTCATGATATAATAGTACTGTATAAACCATTACCATTAACACGAGTTGCTGGAAAATTATAATTATTATGCATTAAATTCGAGTTTAATATAATCTTGCAATTTATTATAAAACAAAACTATAAAAATCAAAACTAAAACAACGAAAAAATGTTTTGTTAACAAAACTGTTTATTAAAGTCTTTAAATACCTGATATTAAACTTTTCTAAAGTGTTATGTTTCTAAAAATACCATTTAATATGCATGTTTAGCACATTGTAATATTAATCTAATTATGAATTTGCATATAAATAAAACAAATTTAAATGAAATATATATTATAAAAATCGACATTTTTATCATTTTATTTATAGTTATAAATAAATCAAATACAACACAAACCAAGGTATATTAATGGAAAAATATTTTATTTTCTATAGATATAAAGCAGTTTTAAAATAATTATGACTTGAGACCTAAAAAATTAATTTCTTAATGCCATACAATATTTATTGTGTTTATAAATTTAATTCAATTGACTCGCGATTAATACAGCATTAGTTTAATGGACCCAACCATAAAATTAATTCAATTTAAATAATCTTTTTTACATTAATAGTCTCTCATATAAAAAAGACTTTCAAAACTTGAATTACACATAAATCTTGATGTAAGCGCCAGCCATTTGTCTTAACGCGGAGTGTGGTTGTATGGCTTTCCCCTTATCAAACGCCGTTCCCAAGTCTTAATCTCAGCCGTAAGTAAGAAAAAAACTAATTTTGTTAAAAGGATTAATAAAATTAGTGTGTTTTGTGTGTTCGCACGATATATAGTATATGAACAACTTTTTTATATTCAAATGTATATTCAGTGCCACAAACCTGTATCCAGAATACATGGCCCATCGGGTGCCACAGATTTTCACGGAGATTGATGTGTGGATTGTGTGCTATAATTAAAAAACACTTTCCATTTGATATTTATGGCATAAAGTCTTTTGTGAATATATTATACTGTATAATGAAATGCAATATATTTTATTCGCGATACAAATCTCTGAGTATTTCGCATGAAATTCATGAGTATTTTCTATTTATGTGAGACACCAGAGAAAGAGAGAAACCTCCGGTGCGAACGAGTCAGACAACTATCTAATACACAGACCATACCATCCCCATCATCGTGAATACAAACTACACTCCATCCGTCCATTTATTACTATTAAAAAGCCAGTGATTATTAGTTGCGTTGCGAAAGTGTTGGATAAGAAAAAAGTTTTTATGATTTTTTCTTTTACCTGTGATTTTAAAATTTTTTATTTGTTTTTGTTTTTATATAAGTGATTATACTGTGTGTGTCGTGTAAATGTTATGCAAAGTAGATCTGTATTGTTTGTGGATTATCTTGATTATAGTGTTTCACTTGCTTGATGTGAGGTATGGCGTGGAGGGGGCTGTGCGGCAACGGTTTGAGAGTCTGGCGCGACTGGCCTTCGAGCACGGGATGCGAGTCAATGAGTTGGCCGCCTGTGATGTCCCCAAACCACAGCTCGTCTACTTCAAAGACCCCAATAAAGTTTGCATCAAATATATGCTATTTATTTCATTTTATTAACCATTTTATGACTTATGACGAGAGAGAGAGAGAGAGAGAGAGAGAGAGAGAGAGCTGTGATAATCATGTAATTTATTAGACATTAATTAGTTTTATATCTAAATAATGTTTGCAATATTGAAGTAGGCTTTCAATTAGTACGAATTTCTAGAGAATTAAATATATTTTCTAAATTTAATTAAATTTATCTTTTCGCAACGATATTTTTCGCACAAAATAAAAAAATTTTTTTGATAAAAACACTGTAGTTCTCATCCTTATCGATAAGATAGAGTAGACTTCAAAAGAGTTTCCCAAATAATTTAAATAGTAAAATAAGTGTGGGTTTTATTAGCATTGAATAGCTATTCTAATTTGAATATTATTCTCAACATATAAATTATCGTTTATTTTTTGCACAACTTATGTGAACCGAAATAGAGATAATATTTAATGAATTTGGTACGAAAAACAACTGTCTGATAAACAACTAGCTAATAGTTCTCAGCTAATTATCAGCAAATACTTGACAATTAATTATTCAATGATATTATCAATTACAGAAATTGTTTATTGAATATTCATTAATTGTAGTGTTTTTTCTTATCAAACATTAATAAATTCATAAATATTTAATACAAACAAGAACTTAATGACTAATTTTCCATTTGATAAAAACATATTTTCCACTAATTTGTTGCCTGATAATTACCATTCAGGTATACCTTCCGAGAGCAACACTACTGCACCGGTGCAGTGATCTGACCGGTTGTTGTCCGCACTCCACCCACACATGTATGGCATTGGAGACCAAAACGGTGGACCTATTCTTCTACACAATTGTCTTAAAACCAAATCATCTAAACCCAAGAAAAGTGTCACAAATGCAAAACATCGACAGAATTACATTCGCTAACCACACGAAGTGCGGGTGCCGTATGCGGTCTGAATAC
Organism: Oppiella nova; assembly: GCA_905397405.1. Lineage (NCBI taxonomy): Eukaryota > Metazoa > Arthropoda > Arachnida > Sarcoptiformes > Oppiidae > Oppiella > Oppiella nova. The sequence goes on from CAJPVJ010002509.1 coordinate 11,631, forward strand.
ATGCCCCCACCGGACACTGGCTATGATTTGGGACTCGAGTATAAACACATGTATCAGTCGTCACCTAATCTCTACAATAATTACAACAATCTAACAAATTATATCAATTAAACGTCTAAACGTAACAAAACTACATGAGCCATAATTTTCCACTACTTACGATGCCATATCAATTGTAATCAAGTTTTCACGCAAATAATACAAAACGCTTTTCATATATTTTTATAATAATTTTTATTATTAATTTCTTGAAAATAATGAATGATTAATTAAATTATAAAAAAATTATATTACATTATATTTAGAAACAATTTTACTGTAGTTCGCGGTTATATCACAAATAAAATTTTTATTAACTCTATAATTGCAATGCGAATAAAAAGTGTCAATAATTCCTATGACTAGCAATTAATTAGATTTATAGGCAATTCATTGGTACTGTATATTTGACAACAAAATAGTCAAAAAACAACACAAATCTAATTATGACATAATTTGACAGATAATAGCGAATAGAGTGATGGATAAGAACGAGTGAACTCTCTTATTATGATCACTATATCATACAAAATGCTTAACAAATTTGGATCAAAAACATGGCTTAAAATAAAGAATTTAAAATGTGTTACAATTGAATAGCAAAAACATAATCTGATAAAAATAAGACTCAATTAGAGTATAATCATAAGAAAAATACAAAATAATAACTCGTTTTGCGATTATTACTGAAAAAATAGATACAGTAACTTAAAAAATGAGTAACAAAAACACACAAAACTACTCGCAATCGCGATATAAGTCTCTATAAGATTGTTACGAAAGGGTATCATTTAAAACAGGAACCGAACCGCCAGTTGTCACCATTTCCATCGATTCATCGCCGCTATTATGTGACCCATGTTTTGCACCGTTATTATGGACTTCAAGGGAGTTGTTATGCAATTTGTCGTGTATGTGTTGAGTCAACTGCATAACTGTGCGGATCTTCTCATCCGCCTCTGTCTTCCAATTAATCAAATCCTTGTAAAACATTTGCAAATTATTTATATTATCCGACAATTGGTTCAATTGATTCGAGTTGTGCTCTAATTTGGCCACAAAACCCACGGAACTGTTATTGTGCTCAACATTTGCGTACAATTCAGTGATATTGGCGTGAATTGCGCCCAAATCGGTCTGAATTGAATCACTGCGCGATTGCTGTGAATTTTGCTTGTCTTTCATTGTCTTAATGTCGTTGTCATTAGTGGTGAGTCGAGAGCCCATCTCTGCCACGACCT
>CAJPVJ010002510.1:0-12909 GCA_905397405.1 Oppiella nova
GGTTATAAGCCTGATCCAGCAAATGGCACGGCAGCTGATATCGCATACCTGAGCGGAAAGGGATGCGAACGAGTCAGCAGACGTGATAAAATGCTATATTTATTACGACAAAAGATCGATAGAATTACTGACCCTGTTGAAAAACAAAAGTATTTATAAAAGAAATTTATCATGCTAACAATAATAATTTTAAACTTAATTATAATAGATATGAAAAAGAATTGGAAAATTTAATTAACCACCGTCAGTACGTGGACGGTAAGCTATCGGATTTCGTAAAGCACCTTAGTACAATAGTCGAAGGTATTGACCACGATACAATTATGACTGAAACGCAAAACTTGCAAAATCGCGAGTGTTATCGAAAATTTGTCGAAGCATTTGATAATAATAATTGTTTCAATCTGAATGTAAGAAATGTGCACGATCAAAAATTTAAAAATTATACTTGGTGATTTATTTTTTTGAAACAGAATTCGTTCGTTAAGGATAGGCTACAGATATTTGTAAATATATGCGAATTAATGCGAAACCCGAGTGAAGTGGATGTGGGCGTCAATAGTCTGATACAGTATTGTCAAGATAATATTGACCAGGATATGTCTGATTATGAGTAGGTTTATGAGGATTTTGAGTATTGTGTTGATTTATAATTACGATATTCTCAAATGATGAACAAAATAAAATATTGAATTTTTTATCAATTTTAATTTTATTTTAATTTGCAATAAAAAAATATTGCTAATAAACATTTTTTGTATTAATCACTATTCATAGTGTACGACACTATGGAACTCCAGTATACATGTATAATAAATAATCTGAAAATTTAAATTCATTAAAAATATTTAACTTAATTTGTTTTTGTAATAAACAATTATATAGATAGATTGCTCTAGTTTAGCCAGTATTGGATAAAATTGAATTTGTTTAAAAAATCAAATTTGCTGAGAATGCAATATGAATGCGTTTATTTAATAACAGGTTAAGTCTATATTGTATAATAGAAATTAAATTGAATAGTAATGTATTGTACTGTAATCATTTCAATACTCATAATGAGTAATGTACTAAATGGTCACAATTTTTAATTTACAGGTTTTAAATGAACTCGACTTAAGTTGTTATTAAATAAACGCATTCATATTATAATAATAATAATACTATCTAGTGCTACACTTATATACGGGTAATACTTAAAAATAATCAAATAAGTATCTAAACTTTAATAAATAAAATTATTATTATATTAAAATTCTAAAACTTATTTGTTAATGCTTATATAATCAATGTGATAGTTTAAGTTTAAAATTATTTTCACATTTAGTAAGATGAATTTAATAAAATAGATTTTTAAAAATAAACACATTATATTCAATATTTTGATTGTTTTTAAGGACTATATGCTTTTTAATATTACACTCATTTAAAAGTACATTGCTTATGACATTTTTGTTAATAGAATTGATATAACTTTATTAGTGCGTGACTGCCATCAAATATAAACTAGCAACCACCAAAACACCAATGCCCATATCATTACCATCCATACCACTTTCCATCGACTTTTCCGTACCGAACTGTTTCACGCAATNATTACATTTCAATTAAAACAACTAAATAACTTACTTTTGCACCTAGCTCACAGTTTTGTCAACCCCATTGTCTACTGTTTTATGAGCAAAAATTTTCGGGTAAATATATTTTTTAGAAACTTACCCTTTTCATAATTAATTACTACTATTTTAAGGCCATTTTATGTTCAATATTGCGACGTAACTGTCCAAAAATAACGTGCCAATTTCAATGCAAAACCTACATGCTACGTAATCCACGTACACATTCGCCTACGTAAATAAGGGGCACCTCCTATACTCGTCTACCCATACCGACCCACCCCCTACACAAAGGACAAACATATCAAATACTCAACTGGATACATTAATTTAATGTAGTTAAATAATAATTTACCGAGATGTTGATGAAAATAAAATTGTTTTGTTAAATATAGTATCTAGTCATGTGGTTTTGTTAATGACTATAAAATAATATTTATTTAAAATATCTAAATAAATACAAATATATTAATATAATGTTATATATTGTATAGTTAAAAGATATTCATATAGTAGAATTTTGTAGAGATTTTATATTTGTACGTACTTTTGCCCTGCCCATAATATTATATAAAATATTATATAATAGTACAATATATATAAATATTATATAGTATATAAACAATGATTATAATTTTTATTTTAAATAACAAATTTTTAAATATTAAATATATACAGTATCAATAATATATTGAATAATCAATAACTTGAATGTTAATTTAAAAATTAATGTTACACTCGTATAATGAGTATAAATAATGTGTTATTCTTGCCTGTATAATTATTTATCTAATAATCCAAGATTATAAATTTTATTTATTGTAAAACGATATTTTAAAAATAAAAAATGCATATTTGTTGTTTAAATGCTAAATCATATTAATATGTTTTAAAAATTAAATAATTAGATCTACATAATTATTTATGCTAAACGTACAGTAGTTAAATATTTTAATGTGTTACTAGGGCATAAATTAAAAATGTAATTTATTTTTTATAAAAAAATTCAATTTATTATGAATCATAAAAATATTAAATTCAATTTAATTTTGCACTAGCTTATTATGTTTAACTAATAATGAAATACGTGTTAATCATACAATTATTAATAATAAATATAATGTATAATAATTACTTGAAATATAAGTTGTTAGGTGTAAATAATAAATTTTCAATAAAGTGTCACTGAACAGATTTAAATCGTATATAGACACGACATATAATTTTTCGAAAATAACACTTTCGTAACTTTCGTAATAATTATTATAAAATCTAAAATTATTTATAGTATCATTAATACGAAAACAACATTATTACTTATAACATGTCAAATAAAATATTTTTAAAAATTTGTTCCGAGTAAATATTTGTTTCAAAACCACAAACAACATCATGGTATATAAGCTCGGATTTTATCTTGTAGGTATATTATCCTAAAACTTATTTTAAAAAGTTTATTATATTAATATTTTAAAATAATAAATATGAACAGTGTACTAATAGTTACAGTTTGTATAGCTTATTTAGCTACATTGCTACATGGTGCTGATTTTAATGGCAAAAAATGGGTTGTTCTTGCTGCTGCCAGTAAGGGATGGGAAAACTACGGTGACCAGGTATATTATATTTAAAGAATTAATAATTTATTATACAAATTCTAAAAAATTAACCTTTATACAGGCTGACGTGTACCATGGCTATCACGTGGTCAAGTCGTTAGGCATTCCCGACGAAAATATCATACTTTTCTACTACAACGACATCGCGTATAACACCAATAACCCGACCCCTGGTGTTGTCATAAACACACCCCACGGTCCCAATGTTTACGCCGGCATACCCTTAAACCGCAGTTACACTGGTCATGACATAACACCTGATGTATTATAGAAAGCATCATGTTAAAATTTTTAAAAATTTTTTTTAAATTGAACATTGTTAAACTATTTTTGTTGTAGAATTTCTTAGCCGTAATTAGTGGCGATAGCGAATCGGTGCAAGCTACAAACTCTCAAGCTGGGGTTATCAATAGTGGCCCCGACGATCACGTGTTTATCTATTTAATTGACCATGGATCACCCGGTATTGTTTTTTATGTGATTTTATTTAATAGATATGTTAATACGAAATTAGAATCTTTTTGCTTTTAAAATACAAATTTACGATTTTCAGATATTATTTATTTTCCCCATCATAAATTATACGGCGAGGACCTTGTTGATACACTTACAGGCATGGCATCGAATAATCAATTTGCCAAGCTAGTGTTTTATCTGGAAACGTGTTACTCAGGTTTAAAAAAACTATATTGATATTTCATTTTACTACTAATTTGTTGATTATACTATCAGGCTCAATTTTTGACCAACTTCTACCAAATAACATTAACATTTACGCTACTACTGCGGCTGCACCTAATGAAAGTAGCTACTTTTGCGGTTACGATTACACCTATAATACTAGTCTGGGTATTTTTAAAATTACTTAGTTTTGATAGAATTTCGGGAATTATCAATATATTTTATTATTGAACAGGCTCGTTATATAGTAATTTGTTTTTGTTGAACACCGATACGTTTAATTTGAACGAGGAGACTTTAGAGCAACAGTTTGAGTATATTAAATATAAGGCATATGATACTGGCTCAAGTAAGCAAGCTACACAAACAGCGCAACAATACGGACAAATGGACATTGCTAAATTAGCGGTTTCAGAATTTCTAGGTAATAAATATAAATATCTTAATGCCAAAGTTAAAGTACATTTTGAAAATTATCCTAGGTTATAAGCCTGATCCAGCAAATGGCACGGCAGCTGATATCGCATACCTGAGCGGAAAGGGATGCGAACGAGTCAGCAGACGTGATAAAATGCTATATTTATTACGACAAAAGATCGATAGAATTACTGACCCTGTTGAAAAACAAAAGTATTTATAAAAGAAATTTATCATGCTAACAATAATAATTTTAAACTTAATTATAATAGATATGAAAAAGAATTGGAAAATTTAATTAACCACCGTCAGTACGTGGATGGTAAGCTATCGGATTTTGTAAAGCACCTTAGTACAATAGTTGATGGTATTGACCATGATACAATTATGACTGAAACGCAAAATTTGCAAAATCGCGAGTGTTATCGAAAATTTGTTGAAGCATTCGATAATAATAATTGTTTCAATCTGGATGTAAGAAATGTGCACGATAAAAAATTTAAAAATTATACTTGATGATTTATTTTTTTAAACAGAATTCGTTCGTCAAGGATAGGCTACAGATATTTGTAAATATATGCGAATTAATGCGAAACCCGAGTGAAGTGGATATCGGCGTCAATAGTCTGATACAGTATTGTCAAGATAATATTGACCAGGATATGGCTGATTATGAGTAGGTTTATGAGGTTTTTGAGTATTGTGTTGATTTATAATTACGATATTCTCAAATGATGAACAAAATAAAATATTGAATTTTTTATCAATTTTAATTTTATTTTAATTTGCAATAAAAAAAATATTGCGAATAAACATTTTTTGTATTAATCACTATTCATAGTGTACGACACTATGGAACTCCAGTATACATGTATAATAAGTAATCTGAAAATTTAAATTAATTAAAAATATTTAACTTAATTTGTTTTTGTAATAAACAATTATATAAATAGATTGCTCTAGTTTAGCCAGTATTGGATAAAATTGAACTTGTTTAAAAAGATCAAATTTGCTGAGAATGCAATATACAGTATATGAATGTGTTTATTTAATAATAGGTTAAGTCTATATTTTATAATAGAAATTAAATTGAATAGTAATGTATTGTAAACTTGATTGATTCTCAATGTGGCCAAAACTAGCCTATATCCATTATAACATATAAGGTATAGGCTAGTTTTGGCCACATTGAGAATCAAACAAGTTTACTTTAATCATTTCAATACTCATAATGAGTAATGTACTAAATGCTCATATTTTTTAATTTACAGGTTTTAAATGAACTCGACTTAATGTGTTATTAAATAAACGCATTCATATTATGCTAATAATAATACTCTCTAGTGCTACACTTATATACGGGTAATACTTAAAAATAATCAAATAAGTATCTAAACTTTAATAAATAAAATTATTATTATATTAATATTCTAAAACTTATTTGTTAATGCTTATATAATCAATGTGATAGTTTAAGTTTAAAATTATTTTCACATTTAGTAAGATGAATTTAATAAAATAGATTTTTAAAAATAAACACATTATATTCAATATTTTGATTGTTTTTAAGGACTATATGCTTTTTAATATTACACTCATTTAAAAGTACATTGCTTATTACATTTTTGTTAATAGAATTGATATAACTTAATTAGTGCATGACTGCAATCAAATATAAACTAGCAACCACCAAAACACCAATGCCCATACCATTACCATCCATACCACTTGCCACCGACTTTTCCGTACCAAACTGTGTCACGCAATCCCTGTCCATAGTCCTAGGCTTTAGATGGTGGCGCTCACCCCTACTAGTAATCGCTGTGAACAGGAAAATAAATTAGATTTCTTAAATTAACACATTTTCTTTAATATTTAGGTTGCTTTTCATAACTATATTCTTTATAATTTTTCACTCATTTAGAATTACAATATTCTTAAAAGTTTATCAAGATCAATATTGCTAAATGTAATTTTTATTATAATATTAATAATAAGAAATATAAATATTAGCATATTACATTTTTATTAATAGAATTGATATAACATTATTATCAAAAATATTGTATAACAAACAACAATATCAGTGCATGGCTAACACCAAAAATGAACTAACAACCACCAAAACACCAATGCCCATACCATTAGCACCCATACCACTTGCCACCGACTTTTCCGTACCAAACTGTGTCACGCAATCCCTGTCCATAGTCCTAGGCTTTAGATGGTGGCGCTCACCCCCACTAGTGATCGCTGTGAACAGGGGGTTATCGATGTGATAGCCGTCGCAGTTGTCCTGCATTTGCATCGCCGACAGGTGGAGCACCTCATCGACCGGTGCGAACGACAGGCCCACACACTGGCGCTTATACTCCGTGTGTATGCAGTCTATCAGCTCATAGATAATGCAACACTTGTGCGGTTCGTATAATATTGAGGGGTCCACCGGACGCGTACCTACGCCCGAGATCCCGGTCCCTTGGGTGTCATTTTCGGCCGCACCTACCGGACTGGTGGCTCCGAAGTCGTAGTAATAGGTGAAGTCCTCGTTAGCTTGCTCCTAGAGGTGTAGGGTGACCAGTTATTGTTTCTAGGTAAATTTTATGAGGTGGTTACTCTACCTGAATGTAAAACTCCGGTATTCTCTGTAGCTTATGGTCAGCACCGGGCCATCGCTGACGTATGTCTTGTATGCAGTGTTGAGCAAAGGACTTGTGTTTTGTGGTGCACTCCTTGACCTCGGGGCTCAGTGCGTGACCTTGCACACCTATCTATATTAATGAAAAAATATTAAAAATACTTTTTAAATAGCTTATATAATTTTATAAAATGCTTTATAAACTGTAATAGTGTAAACTTAATAAATTTTGTTATTTTACATATTTTATATATTTATTTATGGCATTTAACTAACAGTAAATTATTTAAAATTTTTCAAAAATTAAAATTGTTTAAATAATTTAAATAGAATTTTCTAGTAAAATAATTGAATTTATGTTAATTACTAAATTATTGTTAGATTTTAAACTATTTAATTTTTATTAATAGTTACTATATCTACTGTTTTTAATCTGGATATTTTACTTACACTTTGATTACCATAACTCAGACTAATAGTGTAGACCTCGTCAGTGAACCGACCCTTCAATATAATATTTTCATTATCATAGGCCACGTTTCGGGCATTCATATTGTCGAGCGTGGACTCTACTATAACTATGACCCCGATCAGTAACAAGCATAATAGCGAGAACAATTTATATAGATTCATTGTAGTTTTTAAAATGTGATAACAAAATAATTTTTTATTAAATAATTAAATTTTGTTTATTGAAAACGTAGTAATGATTATTACAAAAAAAATATTTAATTAATATAAATCAAATATGTTTTGAAATTAAATGTTTTAGTTTTAACTTAAAACTTTTAAGTGTTATAATTAATTATTAATTGCAACATACTAGTAATAAATTTATTTAAAAAATAATTAAATCCTTAAATAAATCAAATGAGCAAGTCAAATAAAATAAATTACGTTGATGAAACATTTGTCGCGGTACTAGAAATAGTCGTAATAGTTGTGGTACTACGATTTTTGGATCCAGAGCCCGTACTACTTTCATTACTATACCGGCGCCCATTGGTGGCGCCACTGGCACTCGACTTTTTAAACACCATATGCTTTAAATCGCGTAACACTTTGCCTCTCATAGAAAACGTCCCGAAAATAAACGCACCATGCAACCCATGTAGCACGATCGATATGTAACTAACAACCTTAATTTTAACAAACATACCCAAAAACCCGAATATCCAGGTCAGTCCCAACACCAGTACTAATCGGGTGTTTATGGCTAATCGGGCCTTACATTCGGCTGAACGTGTGGACCCCTTAACTGCGCGTGCGCTGAGTGACGCCTGTTTCAGCTCATGCGCAGTGATTATGAACAGGGTTATATTGAGGGTGAGTATGACACTCAGGGGTATTAAGAAAAATATGACCACCGCGGTGAAATGGGACATGCAACATATTGTAAGCCCGTACGCAGGGTTGTATGGCGAGTCAATGGGAATGGTGTATTGCACTATAAGGGATATGGATATAATTAGTGCCGGGGTCAGCCAGGCGTATATGGAGTATATGATGAATGATTTATTATTGTTAGACTTGACACGTTTGTAGGTGGACTGGCTCTTTGCGAATGTCTTGTATACATCTATGGCCATGACATTCATCCAGCAAAATGAGGCTAGTAGTTGGTAGGTGGGTGTAGATAACAAAAAATAATTAATTATTTAATTTATTAATAAATTATTAATAATAACCTAGTATAGTTAAATGAGCAAATAAATTTTAAATTAATAAATAATTGAAATAGAATCCAGAAATTATGTGCTAATTAGAAAAATTTTAATTAAAATGATAATAATAATTTTTAAATTAAAATTATATTAATATATAAATATTTTTTATCAAAATATTATATTCTTAAATGTAGAAATTATAATATTGCAAACTTGGCACTACAGCATTTTTGAAAAATGCTAGTACTTTATGAATCATTATCACGCTATATTTTTAATAAAATTGTACTAGTAACTACAATCGAATGTTGATAATTGTTTTATGAATAAGTTCTGGTCATAGGCAAATACAAAACCTGTTTAATATCTCAAATATAACCTTGGGAAGTTCTCAAATTATTATTATATTATCTCTCATAAAAATGAATTTTTATATTTTAATCCAGTTAAGTGATGTTAAAAAGTTATATGCCAAATAAAATAAATACTTACATTTTTATGATAACTTGACATGTTAATAATTAAAATCATTTTAGTGCATTTTAAGTGTAAATATTTTTATGGCAAAAAATATTACACCATTTTAATGAATGATCATTTTTCATATCTAAATATTCATTAATAACTTAAGCATTTATAAATTTTTTACCAATTAATTATTGCATAGAGATAAAATAATAAATTAGAAAAATTTTAAAAGTTTTGAGTGTTATAATTTATAATACTACATAAATTGTATAATATAATACTATATATAAAACTTTAACAAGCAAATTTTGAGTGCATTTAAAGTGCACTTTTAGCCTAAAATTTGGTGGTCATTCACCAGGTATACTTCATAATAAACAGGTTAGTATGAGCTTAAAATCTTGGGACAATAGTACTTTATAAGAAAATATGAAATGTACTTATATAAGTATATATAATATATTCAGTTCACTGAACATCACAATTAGCATGATATATGTTTACAAAAATATATTGTGTTTAAGTATAATAGCATTAGATTTTTAACAGAAATTATTAATTATATTAATAAGTTATTAATAATAACTTTACTTGTGTATTTAAATGTTGAACTAATTTCATATTAAAATAATTTATTGTTTTTTATTAATAATATAGAAAATCTCATTCATTCTCAGTAAATGCTATGGGAAGTCAATACAATACACTAGCCTATCTATATTGCCCTTAAAAATACATAAATAATATATTTAATAATAAAAGTACGCTTAACCTTGATAGTAATTTACAGGTTCGTGAAAATGCCTATTGAATGAATCAAAAACAAATAAAAAAATAATTCAATACAATAGGTCACATGTACTTATGTTTTAATGTACTTTTATATAATAAGCATTTTTTATTTTTATTATATGATAATGATAAATTATTTTTATTGTATGATATTTATTTCTGAATGAACAATCTAGTAATATACATATAATATAGTAACTATATTGTAACATAAAATTAAAAATATAAAATTATAAAAAATTATACTTACACAAGAATGAATAAAATTTCACCAGGGCTGTTCCTACACACGCATAGTTATCGGGTGAAATTTCAATATGATCCCCGGCACCTTTGGAGATCGTGGTCAGTAGTAATGAGGCCGATAGTGACATGAGGCATTTACCAGGAGTGTTTCTTAATTTTGGCAATAGCGAGTAAACTAGCAAGTTTAAACACAAACACACGGCAGAAATGGCCAGGCAATATTCCAATAGCATTTGCTGGTAGGGTGGAAATTTAAACTGGGTATTTCGGAACCAAAATCGTTGACATGTTTTGTTTATTGTATGATTCATGATTAGCAATGTGTTATTAAATGATGTCGTATCATTAATAGTACTATTATCACCGAGGTAGTCATTATTATCTTGCAAACACTGTTCAACTATTGACTCATTCACGCCAAATGATAACTTAAGTCCGTGTATTGTGTCGAACAGTGACTCAATGGATAGCGACATGTTTGTAGCGATAGATAGTTATGACACACACTATATATATAATATTAATAATAAAAATATTTTTAAAAACTGTTTATAAATTATCATCGGAAGTAATTAGTGCTCGGACAGTTTGAGAGTGTACACTTTTTGTTGTGAATAGCGTAACAAATGTAGTAAGCAAAAATATGTATGTTCACCAAAATTATTAGCACAAAAAACTTATTTCATTGCCACACGATATGTCAATACAGAGTGTAATTATAAATACAAAAACGAGTTTTTATGTGTATTTAATAAATTATTAAGTTACCAAAAAAATATTTAGCAATTTTTATTAGTATTTTTTATACAGCGTACAAAATACTTTCACATAATTATTAAGGTTGTATTAAGTTCAATTTTAAGTATAATACCATTTACAATGTATGTATTTTTTATTACATTTAGGACTGATAGTTTTCACATAACATTTCATAAAACTTAATAAAATAATTTTTCACTTTACTTATTTTAAGCTTAGCACATCATGTACATAATAACACAATAATAAATAGACTACTTTTAACATTATTATAAACATTACAGTTAATATTTTAAAATTTAATTATGACATAAGATTTAACACTTGAAATATTACTACACTATACGAGTAAATACAATATTTACTATAATTATATACTTTCACAATAAAATGATTAAATATATGTGTGAACATAAGTTAGTGAACATAAGTTAGTGAACATTTTAGTTCTGTGTGTGTATTGAGTGTATCTGTCTGTGAGTGTGTGTGTGTGTGATAGACTGAAAACTAGTTTTGCAAGATTATTTTTATAATTCATTTTTAATGCATCAGTGCGTGTATTATCCAATAAATCACTTACTAACCTAACATTCACCAGTATACACCATCATAAATAACTTAATTTATAAACATTGATTAATTTACATAATAAATATTATATTTAAAAACATTTAACTACATAAAAAATATGTAATTGACAACATTAAATTATTTATGCAATATTAGTTAACAAAATGATTATTATTTCTTTTAAATCTAAACAAATGGACAGTAGTCTCGAGCACGTCCAGCTCGACACTGACCCCCAGGTCATCATTAAATTGTTGCAAGCTAAGTAATTCATTACATATTCGTTCAACCACGTTATTCTTTTTGCACACAAGCAATTGTGTCGAGCAAAAATAAATATTAATTACAATTATGTTTACAATAAATAACGTAGCTAGCATATAATCTCGATTATTGTAGTCATTCATAAATACAATAACAAACAGTGCATTGTATGTGTTAACGCATATATGATTGATAATTATACAATATTTTAGAAAATTTATATTTTTATCAAAAAGTGTCTGAAAGTGTATAAACGTGTGTATAGTTTGTTGAACATTAATTACGTCCTGAACTGTAGGTCTATTATCAGCCGTAAAATTAAAGTCCTTTAATGCGTGATAATAGGTGTCCAGGATCTTTATGTAGTTCATACGAAATTCGTAGTATATTAATTGTATCCCGGTGAACCAAGTAATAATATGTAATGATAAAATAAGCATGCGCGTGCCATAAGTGACTGGTATAAAGTTAATTGCAAACATATCACATATTTGTTCATTGGTGTTAATAAAATGATTTATTATAAACACCAAAATAATAAATATAACAGAATAAGCAACCACATAATTAAAATGAGTAACATTGTTATTTGATTGACTCGCTTGATAGGTTTTTAATTCACTGTAAAAATTAAATATTTTTATTTCGCGCCATTTGATAATTATATAGGAAATAAGTAAAGCCAACGACGAAACTATCATGGACAACTTTATAATAACAATAAGCATATCTTGCGATTCATTTACTGATAGCGCAATTTGTAATAAATTAATCGCCAGTATAGTCACCGTAATTACTGTAACTATTTGTCGCACAACCTGGTTTTTAATATTGAGACCCACTAGTATGAAAATATATTGAAACATATTTTTTGTTGTAAAAATTACAGTTTATTAATTATGCTAATTAAATATTAATAATGTTAACAGATAACTATTTTTAAAAATGTTAAAGCATACAAGTTGTATTGTGAAAAATAAAATGTCAAACTAGATTAAATAGTGTATTGTAGTATAATATGTATATTTTACCTAATACTGTACAAAAATAAATATAAATCTTTAATTAGTTTAATGTCTAGGATAAAATGTCATGAAATCATGTAATATATTTATGATATATTTGTAGATTTTAAAAAATAAGTTCATTTTAATTTAGATATTATATTACAT
>CAJPVJ010002511.1:0-12901 GCA_905397405.1 Oppiella nova
TGGAAAGCTGTATGACTAGTATTTAATCGGAAATCCTGTTAACCCGTATCGGAATTGCATTCATTTGTTCCTATTTTCAAATGTTAGGCATATTTTCTTTCAATAAGTTTAGTCGAAGTCATAGTCTGTGGCACTGGAAGGGACTGTCGAGGAGAGGCTGGAGTTGCCATTGAGTGCCAATTCCTTCCTCCGCCGGTTTGAGTTAAAAACTCTGTTTCCGAAGGATTTCCTTACTTTCCGTTACAATACTATAAGTTATGAAACGCTTTTACTTCAAGAAAGAAAACTTTTACCAAAGGATTCATATCAAAGGATAACTACTAGCGCTTCAATTCACTGCAATCGGCACTCACTTTCTGCCATTGAATTGAGCTAAGAAATGGCTGCACTGGTAGGCAGTGGTAGGCATTGGTATGTTGGTAGTGGTGGTGGCACTGAGTCTCCGCTCATATCCGTTGACAGCAGTGTTGGCCGGAAAGGAGTCCATTAGCCGAACCTATGCTCTCCATCAGAGCTCTTTCACTCGACATCACAACTAAAGACTTGACTCTTTTTTGGCCACTAATGCTCTTTTCAGCACTTTTTCATGCCATCCAAACATGTTGTTCACATCATTCATACCATAAGCCATTGTCTTACAAACTATTCATACATTTATTAATTCTTGCAGTCATTCACTCGACTAAGTGCTGCAAATCAATACTTCATTTAGTTTTAACTTTCATTACAATACTAGCCAATGGTTTGCATTTGGCTTTCAATACGTAAACCATTAGCAGTTGATTGCCTACAAGTTCACCTAAAAAACAAATTCTCATTATTAATTATACCTATTATTGAAAATGTTTACAAAAACTGAATTTACGTCAATTAAACTCATTTTATCATTACTTCAACGACAGAACTATAAGATTAGCCATTATTTACTTCTTATAAGTGCCGTCTTATTAGTTTCACTACATATTTAACATATTTATGATTAATCACGCAAATGATGAACACATTAGCTATTAATCTATTAATTTTTTATTCATTTAAATGTCATTTATTTGAATCACAATTTCTATTAATATTTATCAAAAAGTAATACATTTTAAAGGAATTAACAAAAAAGAGACAATCATTTCAAAGAACTTCTATTAAAAGATGTCAGAATTGGTGATAATGTCATGTCTTCACATCAATTCTCGTCCCAATTCTCTTCATCTTTCTTAAGCACCAAATCATTGGTAACGACGGCTTCTGTGGTCTCTTTGGCTCCGGCGACGCCTTTCCACTTGTTTTGCTGATCAATGACAGCGACTCTGTTCTCGCATTTGTTGAGGTGATCCACGAGACCATGTCTTGGCATCCGATGCATCGCATTGAAGGGACAGATGGCCAGCAATAGGTCGCTCTTGCGCTCGCATTTCACCAAATGAATGGCCATCCGATTGGAGGGCACCTTATGGTTGGGATCGTACGGACACGTCTTGTATGCCTTATTGATGGTGAAGTCACCCGTAATTGTGGCCATAATTGAAGACAATTAGCTCTTAGATGTGATCAACGATTGCGTCAAAGCTTGAGATAACGCGAGACTAACGGCAACTGAATGCCAGTTGTATTCAATGGCAATAGAGTTCACTGCAAACACTCTGACAATGCTTACAATGCATTCACATATGAAGTACTCATTGGCGACGGCGAAGGGATTCGCAATACTCGTGACACTTATATAGAGATCTCATAGGAGTTTATGAAATATATCAACACAAGGGGTATATTTGATGGCAAATGTGAACGCATTGTGTGAATAGCCCTCTAGTATTGCACAGAAATAGTGAATAAAATTAGTTTAAAATCCATTCAATTATTTCAATCACACGAAGACATCGACAGTAATGGACATCACGTTTGACACAAACGACAAGATTTTGTTGGTCTCCAACAAAGAGTCACCATTTGATCCGACATTTGTGGACACAGTTGTGGCAAAAGTGAGCGCAAAGAATGCATTCAATGAACAGTTGGATAATTGTAAGCATTTTGCAATTCATTTGCCTATCAATGAAGTAATCATTGTCTTAACCATTGGATCAATTGATAGTGTCGTCCATTGATAAGGATTTTGATGTTATCTTGAGTTCTGTCCAACAAATGGATGACAAAACTCTCGCGATTTTGTTGTCTTCGCTTAAACCGAAGGGTCGGCTAATCGTGAGAAAGTCAAAGGACTGTCAGTCCGGACAGACTGTGTCTTCACTTAAATTGAATGGTTTCGTGAATATCAACGAAACCGTTGATGAGATCACTGCCCATAAGCCCGACTACGAGAGGGGATCAGCCGTTAAGCTAAACCTTAGCGGCAATAAGTCATCGACGGCTAAGATCTGGTCATTGGCTGCGAACGACATAATCGACGATTCGGTCGATTTGATTGACGACAACGAGCTGTTGACCGATGAGGACAGGGCTCTACCGGACCCGCAGTCGTTGCGAGTGTGCGCCACAACCAAACAGCGCAAAGCCTGTGCCAACTGTTCGTGCGGTTTGGCCGAAGAACTCGAGTCCGAAGCCATTGAGTTCGTGAAGCAAAACTCACAGAACGCCAAGTCTTCGTGCGGTAACGTATGTGTCACTCACGAGCAGACATCACTTGCAGACATGATGTAATGCCTTTTGTGTCTCATTTTAGTGCTATTTAGGCGATGCCTTCCGGTGCGCCAAATGTCCGTACCTGGGAATGCCTGCGTTTAAGCCTGGTCAAAAGGTGGTGCTCGACACTTCCAGTGATCTATAATCTGCCAAACGTTTCTCAAATATTTTTTTATCATTTCGACATTTATTTAATGCTTTTTAGTCTTAAATGTCTCGTAATTTACCACAAGTTCAAGAGAAATATCTTATTTATAGACCAATTCTTACGGTAGTTATGAAACTAAAACATATGACATATTGACTGTACTGTAGTAAACATTTTATTAAATTCTGTCCAAAAATAGTTATAAATTATTGAATCAATTATCTGTATATTACTGTAAAAGTGGAATATATTATTAAATAATACAATCAAATAATGGCTGAATGTGTGGAACCGTTAGCTGTTGTCTGTGAGCTGTGGTCGCAGTTCTGGTCATTCGTTGTCTGCGAGAGAAGCCCTAAATCACAGCTCTTTATATAATCACTGGTTCTGAAGATCTCTTTCGGCTCGTATTTGGCGTTAATTCGTTTGAAATGACTTTGTTTTGCATTACTCGACATCAGCGACGAGAAGAACTTCTTGACGCGATTGTTGTTGTCGTCGGCGAACAGCTGTTCCGCGCGAGTCATCTCTGCGTCCATGTCTTCGACAGTGTTTCTGACAATTTTGACGAATTGCTCCAATTTGTCGATTTGCGAGTATATGGTGTCCATCACTCGACACTCTTTGGCCACCTTTTTGGACACTTCCTCCACACAGATATTGCTGTCGTTTCTAATCATTTCAATTAATCCGCAAAACTCTTCCAAATGTGTCAACAGATCTTCGATGGCGTCTTCGGTCTCCTTCTTCTGTGGACACAATTCACTCAATTAGAGGATAATTCTCAAGACATGTCATAACAAACCTCTGGACTGATGTCAAACTGGAAGTAATTGAAGTAATCTTTACTCAATTGTCGACTAATTCTTAGCAAATCGTTCTCTTCTTCTACTTCTTCTTCGGCTTCATTTTCAATGTCTTCTTCGGGCTCTTCGTTGCCATCGTTTGCATGGATTACGTCCTGTGAGTCACTGTTAAGAGTGATGTCTTCGTACTGTTCTGTGGGCTTATTGTCCATCACTTGTGCATCAAATGTAATACTGAAGACAATGAAGACAACAAAAAGTGGTAAATGTCTCAAAAATGTCAACAAATGTCTCATAAAATATGTCTCAAAAAAGTTTCACATTTTTAGGCAAATATTTTCCATTCATTTGAAGTACTGATTAGGAAAGCAATTAAAATTGAATTAAAACTTATGTTTTGATTTAATTGTAATGAAAACTAATGACAAAAGCATTGATTTACTGATTGTATGAATTGCTGAGTGATTGGCCTTTTGATCGTAATTATTGTCATTTGTATTGAAATGTAAACACAAAACAAGAGTTTAAATGACAAACACTTGCAGTGAATGACTGAATGACTCACGAATTGACTCAATGTTTGCGTCAATTGATTGTCATTTCAAATGAAGTGTTGTTTGCATTCACACCACATGTATTGACATCTCATTTGACCACAAGAAATGAGATCCCATTATAAGGTTGTGGTGTTGGGGGCCAAACAGTGCGGGAAGACATCAATTCTGGATCAAGTGATCAATGGATCCAAACGCAAGTTTAACACCAATTATGAGCCAACCATTGAAGACATCTTTGGGGCTGTTGTCGAGACTGATAGACAAACCAAAGAGAAGATCTATTTCTTCGACTTCTCGGGAATGGTTTGTATCATAAAGCTCTTCGCGAGTATTGACTAATGAGTTGTATTTATCTGATCCGAAGAGCGCTCCACTCAATATTGATGCCATCAAAACATACCTGTCTTACGCTGACGTGAGTTAACCATCATTTGAGACAATTGTGGCCATTATTTGATTGGTTTGCCATTTCTTTGACATTGATTTGTAGGCATTTGTATTGATTTATGCCATAAACGACAAGAATTCGTACCTCATTGTGGATCACATCAAGAAAGCCATTGACAGACATAAAGACAGAGACAAAAGAGATGTGATTATAATGAATGAGATAAAAGTCATAATTAATGAGATTTATTTGTGTCCAAACAGATGCCAATCGTGACTATTGGCACAAAAGTGGACAGATTTCGTGAACGGGAAGTGGATTTCGATGAATCTCAGGGTTGGGCTCAACGAGAGAAGACTCGTCTCTTCGAAGTGACGGCAACTGAACGCAAATCTCTGATCGAGCCGTTCGTCTATTTGGCTTCAAAGCTAAATCCGCCACAAAATAAGACAACTTTCCCTCAATTGCATCGAAAATCAAAGACTGGAAACATATTGTCACTCGAGTTATAGCCATACTATAGTCTACAGTACTTATGACGGAAAGGACAGCATTTTATGAATCTTTTTCAATATTTTTATAATCATTCAAACATTAGTTACAATAATCTCAACAATCATTAGTAATTAACAAAAGGTCCGAAAAGGTATTCAATGTGGTGGGTGTAAATACAATGTTAAGACACAACCCAATCGTTTTAAAATATATTTATTGCCTGTATTTTAGATTTTAAAGTATCCGTTATTCGAGAAATGTTATGGAAATGACTTAATTTTATTTAAATATCGTATTAACAAAATATTTTTTATACCGTACCTGTTAATGTATTAGTCGGTGATAGTTATAACTTATAAGGTAATCAAAATGCAAATCAATCAAGCTGTTAATCCTATTGTCAAATCAGTTACAAGTTTTATTTAAAAATATTTAAGATATTTATTATACTACATAGCATGCTATATAGCGTTATATTTAAAGGAAAACGTACAGTATATTAATGTTAATTATATCATATGTTCATTATATAAATATATTAATGATACCATATTTTTAATATTTTGATCAAAACCATAATTGGCAGGATATCATAAATTTTAAAGCAAAAACAAAAACAAAATTATTTTCTCATAATCAATTAATATTTAAGACATAGTATAAATATTTTTGGAAATTAATGTTTATATCAAACTTTATTTAAAATCTCATTAAGAATGTTTAATAAGTTACCCGTACAAAAATAGTTTGTCATAGAATATAAGATTTCATATGAATTTATTGTGAAAAGTATTACTGTAAAAGTATTTTATGGATTAACTTTAAATAAAAAATACAAAAAACAAAACATTTATTTAGACAAACTAAAAATAATGTGATTAATTGTATGTTAATTATCAACACATTTTTATAGTGGTTTTATTTTAAAGCAATTAATTAGCAGTTATTCCAAACGCATGGTTCGTATGCTGTATGTTATGGAAGTGAAAAACATCGGATCTTTAATTTTCAAGTAATGCATTTCAAGATGAGTTTCAGTGACACAAATGGCAACACTTTTAATAGAAAGAGGAAAGTATAGCAATGATTAGAGACAAAGCATGTATAATGTGAGGAATGCATTCATTAATCATTAATATGATCCACATTTCCGATAAGAAAAAGAGTTTTTTGCTCTTTTTTTGAGTAACCGTTATCCCACTCGACATCACTTGGCATTGGATGTATCGCATGCCTCTTATATGTCTCTTAAATGTTGGCATTTTGTCTCACAAGTCAGCCACAGCTCCGCCACAGACTCACTCCTTCCTCATCCCTCAGCCCTGAGCTGACGATCGGTTTATTTATTTATTTTTCACTTTTCGTTCACAAGTCTATGCAATAAGAATCTCGCGATTCTGTGTTCTCTAAACTTATTTATGAGTTTTGTTGTCAATTATTTGGTTTCATGCTCGCAGACATAATATACAGTTATATCATAAATGATTGGTTTGTGTGGAAGAGAGCATGAATTCAAACAACAGAAGACTTAAACGTCAGATGAGAGATCACAACCAAACTGTTTGCGTGAGTAATGCAACCAATTCTCGATCGCCTAATGATCTCAAGTCCAGAATATTTATTGGAAATCTCAACACAAGTGTTATAACCAAAAGACATTTGCATTTGATTTTTGCACAATTTGGAGATATTAAAGCAATTTCTATGCATAAGGGTATCAATTCTTAACAAATTCTTATAACTTATATATTCATACATTTTTGCTGAATAAATATTGTTTTAACAATTGTTTGTATTGTAAATATTATTCTTCATTCAATAGGCTATGCATTCATTCAATACGACGACCAAATGGATGCACTGAATGCTGTGTTAGCTCAAGACGGACAGATGATTACGGGCCAGGCTATAGGTTAGACATTCACCTGTTTTGTAATTATTTAACAATAGAGTCACTGATGATATAATAAGTTAAGTAATCATATTAGATCTCATTAATAAGTTTTTTGAATAGACAAAAATAAACTTAAATTTTTCAATGATTGCTAATAAAGATTAGTTTAAATACAAGAATTCTCACAACTCTTAATAACTATTAAAGTGAATATGAGTTAAAAGTGATTCTCGTATAAAGTTGATCTGAATTTATATCATATCCTGTTATTCACACAAATCCTATTTTATGAACAGATGATGTTATAGTTATGTGAATGTAATACTCTCTTCAAGTATAATATTGTATATTTATTGACGGAAAAGTTATCACATTTTATTCATATAACTTTAGTTAAACTCATTTCAAGTACTTTATGATAACATTAGAAGTGTGTCGAGTGTTAAGTAACAAACGCTCACATTTATACGGATTTAAGAATATAATGATTAGGAAAGGCTTATTTATGTTTGTTTAATGCAAATGTTGTGGTGATATGACTAAGGAGTGGATTGTTCTTCTCTTTAAATCAGATGTCAATCTCGTCACTGAACCAAAACCCCATCAAAAGTCTAGTAAAACCTCAACAGTTAGTAATGGGAGCGAAACGAGTGCAGGAGAACACACTTTAGACACTAATTCCATAGAGAATTGCGTTGAGAGTGACGCTAATTATACGAGTTTTGGGAACTCTTTGAATGATATGAATGCTATAAATGATATGTTAGTGGAATGTGATGTGGAAGGGGATCAAAGTATTCATTCAATGACACAACACAACTGTTCCCCCGATTTAGACACTCAACAAAACCTAATGACTATTCAATTAACTGAAGTCCAGACTAAACGAGTGAAACTCGATACCAATGACTCAAATGGTTTGGACACAAGTATCGCTAATAATCATAAAAATAATATTTCGTTAGAAGACAATAAAAACGTGGAAAACGGTTCCCAATGTTCAGCCGACGACTGCAATAGTCGAAAGTCTGGTTCCGATGGCAACTCATCAGTTGCCGACAATTATCTGAACAAACATTTAGCAAATAGTTTAGACAATAACTGTTGGTATTATTTAAATGATCAGAATCACAGCCCATCCATCAGTTCTCTATTATCTAATCCATCGTTTAGTTTACTCTTAAGTAATAATAATCAGCGCTTAAGTCAAGACACGATACCATTGGCTTTAAGTCAAGTACAACAACCACCGCAACAGTCGTACGATATATTGATTTGTGGAAATTGTCGCACATTTTTCACATCTCTTCCACTTTTTATTCAACACAAACGGAGTTCAAAATGATACCATTGGCTTTAAGTCAAGTACAACAACCACCGCAACAGTCGTACGATATATTGATTTGTGGAAATTGTCGCACATTTTTCACATCTCTTCCACTTTTTATTCAACACAAACGGAGTTCAAAATGTAGATTACGTTTCGTGTGTCACTGTCAACACAAATGAGATTTGATTTGTTAAATGTATTACTCTTTCGCTTTATTCTTCTTCTTTCTCGGCTGTCATTCGTCATAATTTCCTTCATTTATGTCTTCCTCTCAAACACAAGATTTCGCATTTCCTAACAAATTATAGTTACAACTCTTTGGAACCGCTTTCGGAGCCAAACTTATGCTCAAATACTTGTGTATCGTTTTTATCAAAAGATCTTTTTTAAACAATCTTAAAGAGTCTACAAAACAGACATCGAGTCACAGAATAATGAAGCGAATGACTACTCACTTGAGTTAATATTAGCGCTAAGTCTCCCCAATTACAAGAATATTCCGATGCATAGAATCACTAGAAATATATCTATTTTTAAATCTCCAATATTTGGCAGGTATTTAAACTCAGCTGTTATTATGTCAGAGCATCGGCTCAACAGTTATTACAACATGCAAAAGTTTTTTCAGTTCATATTCTTTATAGATTTACTTTCACATAATTTAATATGCGAAACATATTTTAAAAGGAAGTTTAGGTTTTATTAATAAATACACAATCTTGATTCTATGCTATCAGTCATGAAGTGATATTTTTGATCTAAATATGGTTTTTAAGGACATTTTTAATTTCTCCTCTCATTTATCGCTTCCAAAAAATCTTTATATTTTCTTAAATTACATTTTTTGCGCTGAAAATATGGTATAATTATAAATAGTTTAATATTTAGTATATATTTCACAAAAAATGTGTTATTATTTGCAAAACAGCTTTAATGGAGTCATTAAGACAAGCATTACTTTTTAAGTAGAACTCATTTAAGATTATTTTTTCTGTAATTATCTCATTTTTATTTATTAAATATACAGTAATATTATACTATATTTGCAAATGTCAAGCTTATGCAAATAAATTATATATTTAATTATTGTTTAATAATTATAATTATCATATTTATAATTATTTATATAAGTCTAATATTAAATACAATCTAATAATTGTTTATAACTTATTTTTATTAAATATAATTTAGATTTTATTGTAAATCATTTATAGCAGTACAAAATCCGTCCAAACTTTTAGAAAGTTTGCATTACATAAAAAAGAGTGTTAAGTTAAATTAAGAATTTATAATGTAATTAAATTAAAATGTTATATCAAACTCAAATAAATTTCACGCTTAACTTCTTTAATATAATACATTATTTTTAATCAATGTTAACATTAATTGCAATTTCGAAATGTCTTTGTTAAACAAAATATTAATTAGTGATAAAATATTTGTTATATTATGTATAAATAGACTTAATAATAATAATCTTGTCATAAGTAATGAGGAATTTGTGTCTATTTTGTCGGCGTTTGTCACATAGTAGTGAACGCATTGTGTTTTGTGCTATTTTTTACATAACTTTCTTTAGTTTTCATTCTTTGAGTTTTTTGTCTCAAATTGTGGGGAAGAATTGGATCGTGAATGCGATGTCTTAACTGAGGAACTCATCTAAAACTGTGTTCTCCTTCTTCTTCTTCTTCAATGACACTGAATGACAATCATTTGGATTATTTGGATGACAAACAATGAATATTTTATGCGTTATTATCTCCACTACAGTATATATAAATAAATACTTATATGTAATATACGGAGAGACATGCCGTACGAAAAAAGCAAATTAATTATTAAGAAAAGAAATATTTCTTATCAAAATATAATCGCAAGAAAAATAAAACTTGTCGTAAAAATAGCATTTCACATTTGATATATTCGTATTATATGTCAAACAATTGTTTGCATTAACAGATTCTTACCTATTTGCTGCCAATTAATTCGCAATTAATTGTGAGAATATACTTTTTTTCAAGTAAATGCAACAAGGTTTATTTTTGAGGTAAAATAATAAAATATAGATAAGAATTGCTTTTCTAAATACTAAAAATCTAATTCAGACGATCGAAAGTTTTAGTATTATTTAGTTATTATTTAGAATATTACATTATTAATAGACAAATACAAAATAATTAATTAGCATTTGTTATTATAATTGACTTTTTATCTCCAAATTTGCCACTTATTAGTCTTATTAGTAAAACTGTGATTAGATAATTCGTATATGAACTTACTAATTGAATACTGTATATCTGTTTAGATTTCCATAAGAAGTAACAATAGATAGGTGAAATTTTGTTAAATCTAAGATTATATGAATTATATAATAATATAATTATATCCGTTTTATATCTAATATTAGGTTAATTTCATATTTAAACTCAATGAGTATAGATAAAACTATTCATAATTAATAATTTTCAATTTATATTATAAATACCGGTAGTTATTACACAAGTTATTGCATTTATAATAGATTTTATGTAATTAATATTTATATAATATAAGTTACAAACAATTTATTTGATTAAATAATTTTTTATTTTAGTAAAACCTTTTGTTTGAGTGAGTGTTTAATGAAATTAATCTCAAGTTTTTATTTCTCTTCATTTAATCTCTATCTTAAAATAACACTTTTTATTAGTTTTTATCTCAAAAACAAAATATAATTACAATTTATCTTTACTTAAAGCAAAACATTTTTGATTTTGGTTTTATTATACGAAATAAATTAGGTTTTTAAATGTTGAGGTCATTGTAAATGATTTCTAACACATTCAGGTGAAGCATGTTTGTCTATTTGTGCGATTGTCGACCACCCGGGTCTTCAAACAAGAAGTCAATGTTCATTCATAGGTCTACCACTAGACACATGGGGTAATCCCTAACCATTGTGTGGTCTTTACAAAAAATAGTCATTTGGTAACTCTATTGTATGTCTTATATCTCACTTTTATTTTTTATTTTATGCTGTAATAATGTATCATTAAATAAGTAAATTACAATGACAAGATAATTAAAATTTATAATTTAAATATAGGAAAATAGTATTTTATGATAATATTTGTAAAATTTACTGTCATAAACTTAATAATTATTACGAATATTCTGTAATTTATGAACATATTGTTTTTAATTTTAAATTTATAATAATTAAGGACTTGAATGTGAAAAATTTGTTTAAAGTTTCAGATAAGATAACATTTTATGGCATTTGTTTTATAAGATGTCATAAAAACCTATTGAGTCGACGTCTTTCTCATGTGTCACAACAGGATTACAATTCAATTAATTCATAATTCATATGAAATTAAGCGAAAATGTTAATTTTATAATCTATGCTTGTATAAATCATAATCCATGATCATAATTCTTTATTAGTGTAAAAGAATAGTAATAAAAATGACTTTGATGCTATTAATATTTATAAACATCTTGCTCATTTATGATTTGAGAGCCGAAGAGTTTAAGTGCAGAAGTAATAAAAATATAGACTTTTTGAACGTTGAGAGGTTTACGGACAATATGTGTGCCCAATGTTTCTGGTATATGGCGGGTGTGGAGAACGCGTGGAAACGGTATGAAGTCGTCTCCAAATGGTATATTATGTATAATTTCAGTGATTATATAAACACAGTGTTGTGTCGACCAGAATGCTCTCAATTTAAGTTCAGATATTTGAATAGAAATGACAGAGAAAACGATCAAATTCTTAGGGAATTCAAAAATGAGTTTCATATGGTATGCCATTTCTATATATCATACACACATCTACTCTAAATATAACATAAACTTATAATTTAGATGTTTTCTCTCATTTTTTAATGTCAAGCTTAATCACATAATGACTTTGTGTAGTGATAATTTCTAAACACATGTAATTGTTTTATATTAGAAGAAAATCTAGAAAAAACATATTTTTAGAACATTTTTGATACATTTATCTGAAAACGTGAGAAAAAAATGCAAACAAAAAACATTTCTGTTTCGCTGAAACATATGACAATTGTTGAGATGAACAGGAAATGAATAAAACAAAAATATTCTGATGTCATTATTATAACATTTTGAACTCCGTTTGTGTTGAATAAAAAGTGGAAGAGATGTGAAAAATGTGCGACAATTTCCACAAATCAATATATCGTACGACTGTTGCGGTGGTTGTTGTACTTGACTTAAAGCCAATGGTACCGTGTCTTGACTTAAGCGCTGATTATTATTACTTAAGAGTAAACTAAACGATGGATTAGATAATAGAGAACTGATGGATGGGCTGTGATTCTGATCATTCAAATAATACCAACAGTTATTGTCTAAACTATTTGCTAAATGTTTGTTCATATAATTGTCGGCAACTGATGAGTTGCCATCGGAACCAGACTTTCGACTATTGCAGTCATCGGCTGAACATTGGGAACCGTTTTCCACGTTTTTATTCTCTTCTAACGAAATATTATTTTTATGATTATTAGCAATACTTGTGTCCAAACCATTTGAGTCATTGGTATCGAGTTTCACTCGTTTAGTCTGGACTTCAGTTAATTGAATAGTCATTAGGTTTTGTTGAGTGTCTAAATCGGGGGAACAGTTGTGTTGTGTCA
>CAJPVJ010002512.1:2815-12900 GCA_905397405.1 Oppiella nova
AAGTCTTGAAGGCTTTGATCGCAAGATATAGAGAGGCGTCGACCGAAGAGAAGTTGAATTTGTTAGCAGACGTGGAGTATTTGGTGCACTCCATAGACATCGGCCAAGACTTGGTCCGAATGAATGGAATCGACTTATTATTACCGGACCTGAACTCGACGGACGATGGGTTAAGAGCACAGGTAGCCTTCACTATGGGATCGGCTATGAATGGCAACCCGAAGGTCCAGATCCACGTGTTTAACAGAAAAGCGTTGAAAGAGTTTCTGCTTTTATTAGTCAACGACCGGTCGCTGACTGTCAAGAAGAGAGCGTTGTTTGCCATCTCCTGTTTGGTGCGACAGTTCCCGAGCGCCCAGAGCTCTCTCATCCAAGAATACGGCGCTCTCTCTATCTTCAGCCAACTCTTCAAACAATCTGACATTCATTCCATTAAATTGAGTGCAAAAGTGTTGACTCTTTTAAACGATTTGTTAATTGAAAGACAAATGGCTTTAAAATATGCGACAAATGATAAATTGAGTCAAATTAAAGTCAAACAATACGAAGACATCGGATTACATGAAGCCATAGTTAGCCAACGATTTTGTGATTTAGTGCCACATTTGCTCGAATGTCCCGATAATGATGTCAGAGAAAAGACAATGGAAGCCATGGATTCACTGCATATTATTTGTAAAGAAGAGTTTCGAAACAGTTTACCACTTCTTCAACGCATTTCTCAAGATTTGAAAAGCCTTTTAAAAAGCGAAACACAAAATGATTTAAATGATCACTATTTTGCACATTTATATCAAATGACTTTGAATTTAATTAATAAATTGGACTTTAATTTAAGAGACGAGTTATAAGAGTTAAATCAATGCATCAATTGTTCATATAGTGTACAGTAATGGTACTGTCATAATGTGTCAAATTGACTAATTATGTTATTATTTATTCTTTAAATAAATGTTATTTTGAATAAAACTGATTAAATTATTACCGCAATAAAATTATTCTTATAACATATTGTAATTTGTAACTGAAATTATTATAATTGTAATTTGTAACTGAAATTATTATAATTGTAATTTGTAACTGAAATTATTATAATTGTAATTTGTAACTGAAATTATTATAATTGTAATTTGAAATTTATTAGTATAATTATTTTGAGAAACAATGCAATTCCGTTGAATCATATCCTGAGACACAAAAAGATTTGCCGTTTGTGTTCAGAAACACACCACCGAAGAGCATATGATTTGCTATATTTTGACCGAATTCATGGATCACCTAATGGTGCGATTATGATTAGTACTTTTAAACTGGTAATAATGTTAAACAAGTTACCTTTAATGAGTTGTTTTGTTCGCATAATTTCCAAATCCTAACAAAGCTATCTTCAGAAGTGGACAAAATCTGAATATATTTTGAGGAAATTAGATAAGATTTCGTTAGAATTGTGTTCAAATTGGTTGGTATGATATATGCAATTAATAGCTTACGAGACCAGTCTCTGGGGCCACATCGATAGCAGTGACCCATTTTGCATGCGCCGACACTTCACTAATTATTTTCTTGTTTTGTATATCAAAAACCCGCAAATGCCCGGAGCCATAACCCGCACACAAATAGTTCTTGAAAAGCGTCAAACAATTGCACGAGAAACTAATTGAATTAAATTGAAATAAAGTAATATTTTAGGTTTATTACAAGAGTGGACTACTATTTGATGTTAACAGTAATATAACGGAATAAATATATAACTTATTGACCCATTATATCCTTCAAAACTGGAGTTTGGTTGTAAACGCGAGTCCTTGTAGATGGAAATGCATATCTTTCCGCTATCATCACTACTTATGAGTGTATTCTGTTGGTCGGATACCAAATCAGTGATGGGTCTAGAACAGGTTATCAAGTTAAGTTTTCATTGTCTATTTCAAATCATTTCTATTACCTCTTATGAATTGTCTCGTTAGATGTCTCATCGAATTGTATTTTATTGGTTTCATTCATTAGAAACAAGAGAACGGATCCATTATTAGCACCGACACAGACAACTGATCCATTGAGGACTGACACACCACTGGAATAACTTTTTTCCACACTTTCATCACTTTTTGTGTGATATGTGTGACTAAATATGACATTCTTTCCATTGCTATCATAGATCTGTTTAATATTCACAATAATAGTACAGTATATTAAACATTAATACCATTTTTATTATGTTCTTAATGTTTAATAAATATTAATAGTGTCATAGTCACTATGATATAGTTACTATATTATAGTGTATATCAAACTTATTTAGAAAATATTCAGTACATATTGCATATATTTGCTTACCTTAAGACCATTGTGTAAAAGAATGAGCAAAAATATCTTCTCATGTAATTTCAACCATTTTATCTATTTGTTAAATCATTTATTATTTGTTAAATTATATATTCAAAAATAATGTATATTATATAAATACTTAAACATAAAGGTATAAATGGTGTTATATACTTGGATTATGTAATCCTTATCAACAGTGACTTCTTTGTCAGTTTCAATACAAACTTCTTTTGCTTCAGAATTTTCATTGTTTTCGCTGTTTATAGTAATTATATTAAATCGGAACTTATGGGCACAACAGATATGAATACTTTGTTTATCATAAATAGCACTCAGATTCTTATCAAAAGGAGATGCACTTGAGACCAAAGACAAAGATTTATCTTTTTTATACATATTATACTATTTATTTCTTTGGATTCTTCATTTCTAATATAACATATAACTCAATATTCAGAAACAATAGTTTCCATGGATTTCATTACCAACTTATAAACAAAACATACTATCATTATTAACTTATGGCTCGATAGGCAATCGATCAGACTCTATGAACTAAAAGTTAAATCAATGGTATGTTCATCAAAATATATAAAGTTTTCTGTTTAGAGATTTAAATAAATCATAAGTAATTCAATATATTTTTGATATAAATAATACATTTATATAAATTATATCAAATCATTGAATTTCAAATGTATATCAATGTATAATACTGTATCAAAGTCCTTAATATTCAATTCCTACAGTGATTAATTTGTATTTATTAATTTATTTTCTAATTTAGAAATATTTTAACCAAATTAAATAATTTGAATTTGCAATATTAACTCCAGTTATTGTTTAATTATACTTGGTATTTATTGATATTTTTGAAAAGATACTTTAAATTAATACTAACAATTTGTGAGAAAATTCTAACCTAAACAAAACTAATCTATGAGATAGTTGGTGAACTACATTACGGTATATATAAATTTAGATTTCATGTTTAATGTTAAATGTGATCAACAGTTGTTATCTGAATGCATAATGCATTTGAGAGTAAATATTTGGAATACAATTACATTAAATGGAAATTTTACTTTTAATAAGAACTTAGAATTACTTAGTATTTCATTAATTTCTATGTATTCAATTGAAATATCTCACTATATTCTTGCTAAATCATACAAATGTTAAACACTTGATAATTAAATTTTTATAAACATTTAGACATCACTCGCAAAGCGCGTACATAAAATTAGATTAACATTGACCCCCTCCCTCAACGTATATGCCAATGTACTTTTCTAATTGTATTAAAATTTACTAAAATAATAAATAATACGAATACAAAAAATATTACTTAAATGTGATTAATAATGATAAGAATCATTTATATAAAACAACTTTAACAACAGTAATACTGTTGTAATATACTGACGAGTATAGTACACACTATTCTACATTCATATTCTAACAGTGCTTGATTAAAAACATACTAATTGTGACCATTCGGATTCTTTTATTATTGCAAATTGTTACTAATATCATGTAGAAAAATACTGTACAATCAAAATTATCAATATCCATTTCCCTAAATGAGAGTATGGTAGTTAAATGTGATTAATAATGATAAGAATCATTTATATAAAACAACTTTAACAACAGTAATACTGTTGTAATATACTGACGAGTATAGTACACACTATTCTACATTCATATTCTAACAGTGCTTGATTATATTATATGTACCATAGTAATTTATGTAGATTAATATTCTGTATTCACAGGGAATATCTGTTATTTCTTGTTATTAAAATTAAAATAAAATTTTAAGTTATTTCCATATTTAACAAACATTTGTTAGTTATCAACTAATTGTATATAATATTAGCATAATTATTTTTAAATATAGAATTATTTGTAGCTTTATATATAATATTAGCGATTAATAATTAGCTCATCTTAAAACTTGGAGTTGATTTGAGATAACTTGTATCCTTCCTCCCTTCCCTCCTTATTAGACAAACAATTGATTTGAATTGCAATCATATAATAACCGTATGTTTGCATAAATCTGTGTAAACATAAAAACATGAAATGAAATCACTTTAAATTAATATTTCATGATTAATAGTTCGTATTCATCGATACTGCCATTGATTTGATAGCAAATGTATTCAAAAGTAATTGTTATATTAATTGCGATAATCTGTGGACATGACTCAGTGGACAGTCAGGCAATAGACGTGGAGGTAGTGGTTGGTAATGCAGGCAGTAATGGCACGCAGAGTGATGATCATAGGAACTGTACCCCTCCTGCCATCACTAATTTTCCTTACATTTCACCCAATCTAAGAAAATCAGTGTTTATGTCAGTTTTGGCTTCATTTGTAATAATCTATCTCTTCATTGGAACCGCTCTTATATGTGATGAATACTTCGTGCCATCACTGCAACTCATTTGTGATCACTTGAAATTAGGTAATTAGGTTTGGGTGGATGGTTGGGTGGTTGGGTGGTTGGGTGGTTGGGTGCCACTACTTTTCTAGTCATAATATGACTAGTCATATATTATATCAAAAGTCATAGTAAGTATTGAATACATATTATTTAATACATTTGTATGGATAGAGTCGGACATCGCTGGATCCACTCTCATGGCCGCCGGGTCTTCAGCCCCAGAATTGTCCGCTTCTCTGTTAGGAGTATTTGTGGCTAAAGATGACATTGGAGTGGGAACTGTTGTGGGATCCGCTGTCTTTAACATAGCCTTTGTCATCAGTATTTGTGCCCTTTTTGCCGGTCATGTGGTTGTTATCAATTGGTGGCCAATACTTCGCGACTCTTTCTTCTATTTGATTAGTATTTGTGTCCTCTTTATCGCAATGTTTGACGGAAAGATATCACTCATTGAATCCATTGTCTTTTTGGCCATTTATGTCATTTACATTTTATTTATGGCTTATAATAAACAAATTTATAACAAGTTTTATCACAAATTTCATGGTTTGGTTAATATTTCACGCGAATCTTCTGATTCAGTCATTTACAAGACATTATCTGAAGCGGAAACCTCTGATGAAGTGGACATATCTAATGCTAGTATAGACATTGGTGCCAATGTTGACTACAATACAAACTCAATTGATCAACAATTGCACATAACTTCAGATAAGTGCCGACAAACGGATACATCGTTAGAAGACTCACAATCAAAGGCCAAACTTGTGTGGAATCTATTGATTAGACCATTGAATCTAATTCATTGGATAACTGTTCCCAACTGTAGGGATGAAAGCAAAAGGAATTGCTTTGGATTCACATTCTTTATGTCTTGCGTTTGGATTTCTATTTATTCATATTTTATCGTTTGGATGATTACTTTAATTGGTATGAAATTATCATAAATACAATTGAATGCCATTTAATATAATTCTTAAATTTAGGATTTAATTTACACATTCCCGACACAGTCATGGGTTTAGTTTTCATAGCATTTGGCGCCAGTATTCCCGACGCTATCGCCAGCCTTCTTGTGGTTCGTCAAGGGCTCGGAGATATGGCTGTGACTAATGCTATCGCCAGTAATGTGTTTGATATATTGGTTTGTTTGGGAGTTCCATGGTTTATAAAGACTGCTATAGTTGATCCAGGATCTAATGTAACCGTCCTTAGCAGAGGTATACATGTATATCATTATAAAACTAACTATAAATAAGAGTATGTCATAATTGATTATTTCATTCAATATCAGAATAGTTTTTCATTTATGGGTATTACCGTACAATCAAATATTCCATATGATCAAAAATAGCAACTAATATTAAAATTTTACATTAATATTCAAATATTAATATTCTAATATTTTGACTGTATAAGTTAGTTTTCTAACTTACTAGTTAATGGTTATAAAGGATTTGAGGTTTACTGTATGTGAAATATCTTAAACTTAATGTTGTATTATTTGGTGCATTACAAAGAAGTGTCATTTCAGGTTTAAGAAATATCAGAAAAAGACTTTAAGTTTAATACTTATTTAGTCTATATTTCCCCAAATAAGAGAATACATACAGTATATAAAACAACAAAAATTATCAGTACATATTACTTGTATTATTTCAGGTTTAAGAAATATCAGAAAAAGACTTTAAGTTTAATACTTATTTAGTCTATATTTCCCCAAATAAGAGAATACATACAGTATATAAAACAACAAAAATTATCAGTACATATTACTTGTATTAATTTTGACTTTAAAATCAATGTCTTTCTCTACATAATAAAGGTTTGGAGTACTCGACAATATCCCTGCTCACAACTGTCGTATTCTTCTTAGTAATCACTCACTTGAACGGCTGGAAACTTACACCAAAATACGGTCTTATTTTAATGGTATGGTATTTAGCCTTTATTTCAATGGCCAGTCTTTATGAACTCAATGTCTTTGGATATCTCAATCCTCCCGTTTGTTTCAATGACTATTGATTGCACGAGAATCTC
Source organism: Oppiella nova (assembly GCA_905397405.1). NCBI lineage: Eukaryota > Metazoa > Arthropoda > Arachnida > Sarcoptiformes > Oppiidae > Oppiella > Oppiella nova. The sequence goes on from CAJPVJ010002512.1 coordinate 9,632, forward strand.
ATATTAATTTGATTCAATTGACAATATATTGAGTACCAGTATATGTGGGCAGGTATTCCAATTATGATAAGTAGGTATATATATATGCCTTTCTAATTATCTACCTTAAATAATCCAGACAATATTAATATTTGCATCATTTAAATATTATTTTTATTGTAACAAAAATAATAGTTGATATTATTTTATTACTATTAAAAGTTCAATAATATTTTTAAAATATTTTGGAAAAACTTTTATTTTGTATAAGTTTTATATAATAAATTGTAATTTTAAATCCTATATTTTCTGTAAAACTTGTATATGCAGTAAATATAAAACAAGATATATTTAAATCTAAGCACTCAAATGTATGATAATATGAATACGACTTCATTGCCACTAAAATTTCTCATTTATAATAAGATTTGTAACCATTTGATGCCATGAGTTTATTCTATCAATAAAATAAAACCTTATTTTTTTGTTGAAAGCTCTTGAAATTGCATTATAAATATCAGAGAATCGATTCCTTTCAACTGAATTGCATTAAAATTATATAAAGTGAAGTTTGTGTGAAAATATATATCAAGGTTATATTTAAATCTTAAAAGCATACTTATTTAACCACATTTTAATGTAGTTTATGAATTATACATATTAAAATAATATTCTAAAGCATTTATATCTTTAAATTAAACATTCAATTAATATAATATAAAGTAATACTGCATAATGAAATTTTATATTTTAAAATTTGTTGTATACCAAACTATTTTTTTATTTTCTAGACTTTTAGAGTTTATTTGACTTTAGGGTTTATGCGAATTATATATTAATATATTTCTTTCAAACATTTACTCAAGATTCTATTCAATATTTTTATATGTTTAGTTTTATTTCTTACTGCTCTAGTTAATGCTTATTAAGTGATTTTGTTTAAAAATAAATTTCATTATAACGTGTATGCAAATAAATTTTCAAAATTTCGGTAAATTCTATTAAAATATAAATAATTAACTGATGTTTATAATTAAAATTTTGATTAAAATATATAAGTTAATCAACGAATCGATTAATTCATTTGGTTTTAATTATCGATTGACTCATTTGCTCATTGGTTTCAAAAGAGCCGTCCATTTAGTGATGAGATAGAGTGGAGTGAAAGTGGATGAGAGGGAGAAAGAGAGACAGAGAGACAGAGAGACAGAGAGACAGAGAGCAGAGCAGAGCTGAAGCAGTGGATGAGCGACGGAGTGATGCAGTGCTGCACAGAAGCGCTGCAAATACCAAAAGATCAATAAGTTTTGGCAAAAAAGTCCAAATTAGAGTCGAATGGAATTCATTTGGTTTGAGTGCGGGAATGAAGGCAATGAATGCCAACTCCGAGACAAACAAATTATGATGAGATCCACGCTTTCAGCACATCTATAGGTATGTGAAAAACACTACTCTCTCTCACACTTACTCAATGCTTTATCTCTAATATCTATTCATAAATACAAATATTTTTTATAAATATTCTATATTTTTATTGTTTGTTTTAATTGAAATAATTTTAATGTTAAAGAATTGAAATTTTGACATTGTGTATATTTTTATTGCAAACAATATAAGAATAAGAATTAATTTAATATAAACCAGTTAACCAATTGTCAAAAGACATATGTATCTCATAAAAACAGTTATCGAATTTATTAAATTACTGAATTACTGAATAAATACAAATTCACTTACTTATATTTTATTAAATAATTATATTAATCTTTTAATTAACACTAATATCTGAGTCTATTTTATTTATAGAATCCATTTAAATTATATTAAAAAGAATATTATATTTAAAAAAATACTTTTATTTAGATTCTTAGAATATTTGTTAATTTAATATATTCTTTCTTTGGACATAAAAATAATATTTGTATAGCAATTTAGACAAGTCTTGTGTAAATATAGTATTTGACACAAACCTTTTATTGAATTCAAAATATTTATATAAGAACCATATTAAAAAATGATAATATATAGTATTATGTTACATCTATTTCAAATTTATATTTACCGTAACATTATAAATTACAAAATTTTTTATATATTATTACAGAATTAATTTTATGAATAAGTTCATTTTTATTAAAATTTGTAAATTAATGTTTTACAATATTTATAGTGTATTTATGATAAAATGAAAGCAATCAGCAAATACATATGATTATGCATTTATATGACTACGAGCCAATACATTTGATGATCTAATTCATGTTTATAAGTTATCCTAAATATGTTATTATTAAATATTTTTATGTGCTAAACTTTACTTAACATTATGTTATGTTAATGTTTAGCACTTAAGAAATCGTTTTTATGTTTTCTTTCACTTATTATTTTTGTTTTGTTTGCTCTCAAGAATACACAAATAGGTTTTCTTAAAGTGAATGGAAAATTAATTTATTAAGAGAAACAATTTATTGTAGTTTTAATGTTGTGAAAGTAGACAATGATATTCCCACATGAATTCGTGTTTTGTTTCCATTAAATAGTTATTTAACCAAAAGTATGCAAATTAANGGAAAATTAATTTATTAAGAGAAACAATTTATTGTAGTTTTAATGTTGTGAAAGTAGACAATGATATTCCCACATGAATTCGTGTTTTGTTTCCATTAAATAGTTATTTAACCAAAAGTATGCAAATTAATAAAGCAATGCTTTTTACTGTTTAAATTGAAAAAGAAATGAATAAAGATGAATTGAATACAAAAGACTATAACATTGAGACCAATGTTAAGGAAATTGATGACAAATATGATGTAAAGGAAAGCGAAGAACAGGATTATATAAATAAGTATCTCTTAACACATCCGGCTTTTGGCAAAGAATGGCTGATGAAGAATATAACTCACGATTTAATAAAGGAATGGTTTTGCCTCGAAAGCAGTCAAACAAATATTTTATGTGATAATTGGTCCTCAAAAGAGTGTATTGAAAGACAAACATCTGATGCAAGTCAGTTGCCAACCAATGACGAGGAATCGCTGACGGCTTCGTACGCAGAGATTGCAAAAGAGGGCAGAAATTCGGTCACATCTGATCTCTTCCATCAGATTGTAGAATGTGGTCCACGAAAGACAACACGAGTTATCAATACATCCGGTTTGTCGAGTAGACAACCAATTGTTTGCATTCATGTAATCCATAACTTATGTACAAATAATCGATAGGCGATAGAGTGGTGAGGGATGAGTTGGAGGATAAGTTGCAGGGTTTGGATGAAGTGGACTTATTTATGA
>CAJPVJ010002513.1:0-12899 GCA_905397405.1 Oppiella nova
ACGACAAACAAGTGGTCATCAAATTGCTTACATTCAGCCGAAAATGTATTAAATGGGCAGAAATTAGCATAATTATTGTAGCTGGTGTAATGCTCGTAGCGTTTTTATATATATTTGGACTTGGTTTAAAATCGCCCTCGTTCACAATTGTAGTGTACCAAATTATTCACAGCATACTATGCGCACTTAACGGTCATTATATAAATTGCATAGTAATCTGGCAATTAGTGTATTACGCGGTTATTGTATACTACTTATCGCTTAAAATTCAAATAATTAATCATAGTTTAAGTAAATTTGAGAAATGCACACAAAATGTTAGCAAAATTATGCGTAAACTAAACGATTTATTCACAGAAATCGGCGATTATAACCGTATTTATTGGCAATACTTTTTGGCTATTTATTGGTTTCTCATAACTATATTTATGGCATTTTTACTATACATTGTATTTTATTGGAATGTGATTATCATTGTAGGAGTGTGTGCCCTCCTGCTATTTATACAAATGCTAATGAGCTTGGTGTTTATTATACATTATTCAGCCATCCTTAATAAGCAAAATAAAATTGGGTACAAATATCTCAACAATTATTGCGTACGAAATACAGCTAATGTATCGTCGACTACAAAGTTAAAGGTATGCCACGTATGATATAGTTTTACTTTGTATCTAACAATGTTATAAACACTTAACTATATTATAAATCAAATCTCATTTACAGTTAATGGCATTCATTGAGCGATTGGGTCAAAAAGGTATCGGATTTTACTGTTGGAAAGTATTTCTCATTACAAGATTCAAAGGATATGAGGTTTGCATTGTTTTTGGTATTACATTGTAAACAAATTTTAAATGCAATTTCTTTTATAGATTTTAAGTGTAATTGTGGTGCTATTCATGAAAATTATTATTATGTCTAGAAATAAGTCTATATTTTAATTAGCGTTTACGTTTTTAATACCAGTCAATACTTATACTGTACCTTGGGTACCTTATTGTACATTAGACTCAATACTGTGAATACATATAGCAAATAGTTTATTTTACAGTCTGAATCTTAAATGTTTTGATCTGTATTTAAAGGTACAAAGACAATTTAGGACTTGTTTAATGCAAATTTTAATTGACTTGCTTTAATAATCATACTATAGTAATATTATAATTATTTCTTATATGTGTAAAAGGTTAGTAATATAATTTATATATCATGTATTAACTAAATTAATTTTACAATGAAACTAACTTATATCTCATTATATAATATTAAATATTATATACATTTTATTGATTTCAAAATTGGTCATTTAATATATCATTTAATTATTGAACTTTTTGAATTATGACACTGTACATTAAATGTACTACCGACATAAACTTTTAAAAATACGGATACAGAGCACTGGTAGTCAAAAAGTATCGGCGACCGAGTGTTTGGTTCTCTAAGGGCTTCCACTGTATGGCCTCCTCTCCAATGGTCGCACAATTGGCGGCATTCGCGGCACAATTGGCGGGACACCCACCGCGCCGGTAGGTGTCGTAGTCCGAGCACTGGTAGCCCACGCCCCTGGGATTAGTGCCACTAACAGTAGCCATGTAAAAATCAATGGCCCTTAAATGGTTGCACGCGGTTAAGCCGGATAAACCTAAAAATACAAATATATAATATTATCTAGGCTATATGTTTTTAACTATTAGTATGTTTCTATTAGGGAACCATGATCATTTTAATTTACTGCTAAAATATTAATGTAACCCATTGTAAATTTTATGATTACCATGGGTGAGTATGTTAGGTAGTCTACCCAAAAGGCACCCTGGTTGATCGTGACCGCCATTAGGGAAAAAGTCCAAATGTCCCGAATTCTCCAGTGTTCCCAAACCTCCATTCTTGGTAGCATCCGAATGAATTACGTCCACAAATTGTCCCTGATTAAAGAATTAATTAAATTTATTTTATTAGATAAATTAGCATGGTGATTCCATACATCAGTGTGATCGAGCCTATCCTTTGCACTTAAGCCGTCGAATTGAGGGCCTATTGATTTAGCAAGTTAAATTATTTGCAAAGTGTAAGTTTAATTTAAATATAAGTTGACATGTACCAGCCGGGTCTAATCCCGTGATACGACCCACCAGTCCATTCAGTGCCTGTCCCGCAAAGCCTGAGATGTGGGCTCCCAATGAATGACCCACTAAATGCACTTTAGATAAGCCGAGTCCCGACACTGACTAGTAATTCGTGATTTATAAGAAAATAAATTAAATATTATTTTTAATAAATTAGTTTAATTTCTAATAATATTTATCTTGCTTGCTTGTTCATTTTGTTAATAAATAAAAGTTTTCCATTTTAATATTAAGGAAAATTATACTGGTATAGATAATTCCATATGTTTTATATACAAAGGTCCTTGTTTATTTGTAGTTTTTATTTAAGTAAATAAAAATAATATTTATTTCTAGAATTAACATTAATCAAACACATCAAGCTCAAATACAAATGCAATTTTTATTTATTGATACCTTTAAGTCGTTAATCATCCTGGCAGTTAGATTTCCAACAACACGTGTATTTGCTATTGCCTGTATGTGTACAAAATAATATATCACCTTGATTATAATTTCTTACATTTACATTCAAATAACATTTGTATTACAAAAATCTATAATAAATATAATTATTTAATATAATTATTTTTTCAAATAAATTGTGAAATAAAAGTGGCAAATTTTTTAATTAATCAAAATAATCAAGGTTACTAGTAGAAACATAATGATTAACTAAATTAAATTACTTATTTTAATCTGGCACCAATTTATTATAATATTTCTGTCTGTTTACTATATTAATGGTAAATTACATAGATCAAATAATGATTCAATTATTTTTTACAGGGTATCAGAAATTATAAAATTAATTATTATGTGCCTGGCTAATCTTACAATACTTACTGTATTTTTAACAAAAATTTCATATAATGTTAAATAATGCTATTTTTGTATTTAGTTCGACATAAATATTTATTAATTTATTAGAATACAACTAACTTTAAATTAAAATATATAACTAACAAAGTCAACCTAATAAGACTTTAAAATTCTCATACCTGTTCGTACTGTCCATTAGCACCACCACTCCAGTCCACAATAAATACATTATAATCGCCCGCATCTAACCACAGGTCCTTTAAACGCAACATCCAGGGTCCTTGCTGTAAATTAGTGGCGTAGCCATGGGTAATAAACTTGGTAGGCTTCCCACCGTCAAAATCTGAAAGTTTGATGCCATCCCGATCGCCCAGGGTGATCACCTGCTCCACCTTTGGTACATTACGCGTGAATAGTAGGAACCGGGTGTTAATCTGTTCAGGTTTTTGTGGGGCCGGTATTGTGGCTGTCCATAATAGGTCGAACCAGCTAGATGCTAGGATTATAAGCAAGTAGGTGATTTTTAGTGAGATCATTTTTATGATCAAATAGGTATTATGTAATATATATGTAAGTTTATTTAAACGCCAGAATATTCTGTGTGTTTTCAACAGTTTGTTCCACTATTTATATAAATGTTAATGATAATTTATCATGGTCTTTAAAAACATATTTCTATTTTGATCAAAAACAATTGGCGTAAGTTTGTAACGATTAATATAACATTATTATGTAATTCAAAAATATCTAATTAATTATTAAACGTAATACATCCTGGTTTGTTATTTTCAAAACAAAGCAATATCTCATATTTATAAAATTTAATGAAGTTTAGTTTTAACTTTTTATATAGAATCTCCTAACTATAATTATTTTAATCTAAAATTTTAATGTTACCCCTTTTGTACTTATATTATTATACAAATTATATATTAAAATCTTTTAAAGTTAAATCTGTCAATAGTTAGAATTACTATTAAAATAATAATTATTATGTTGGTATAATAATACAGTAGACATGGATACATGGCATGAATTAAAACATTTACATTTTATTTTATTTATTTAATTAATAATATTTAATTTTTAGATACATTATAATAAACAACGTCACACTGTTTTAAAGCAATAATAATTTAGTATAATTTTAAAAATCAAAAAGATTGATAACTACAAACATTTCAATATTTCCAGTTTAATCTAGTATGTTTGCAATCATTAATAAATACAACGGTTTTTAAAATTCGAATCATTTAACCATAATTGTCCCATGTGCTATATTTAGCATAGTGATTGGAGAAAAAATATTTTAAAATGTCATTTCCTATTACAAAATGTATTAATTTATTTAATGATTTTAATTATTTAATTTAATAAAATTAAATATATTTTAAAAATAGATTAGATGTACGAAATATAAGCAATACAAGCGTCACATTGCCATACGTTTACCATATGGTTACTAGTTTTATAAAGTAAAATTGTGGTCAAAATAAAATCATACCTAGTGGTGAATAGTGTGTTAATTGTCCATGTGTTTTTCTAGCGCCTTGGCAGCGGACACAACCAACGAATTGTATCTAAATCCTGCGAATTTACTACCCTGGCTAATATCACAACTATCGGCCGCCTTTATTAATTCACTGGATGTCTCAACCCGTGCCACTATTTCCGGACAAATTGATAGGAACTCCGAAACAAATTCACGAATTTCGCCCTGGCTGAATAAGTCGCAATGTTGCTTATAATACTCTTTTATGGCACTAAATTGGGCATGATTTTATAGACAAATATTAAAATCTATCACTTTCTATATTTAAAATAAATAAATTTATAAGTGTAGATTTATATACATGCAGTTGATACCTTAATATTTATTTAAACCTGCGTATGTGTATTTTATTGTGATATTAGCCAGGGTAGTAAATTCGCAGGATTTAGATACAATTCGTTGGTTGTGTCCGCTGCCAAGGCGCTAGAAAAACACATGGACAATTAACACACTATTCACCACTAGGTATGATTTTATAGACAAATATTAAAATCTATCACTTTCTATATTTAAAATAAATAAATTTATAAGTGTAGATTTATATACATGCAGTTGATACCTTAATATTTATTTAAACCTGCGTATGTGTATTTTATTATACATATGTATGTGTCTATTTCTATATGTTTATCTATTGTCTCATTAGCGCTCATTCAATTAGTACATACGCAAAGGGTGGGGGAGGGGGTCAGTAAAAGCATGCGTACACAATGTTAAAGTCCTATGTACGATGGGATTAAGTAGGGGAGCGGGGTCAGATTTTAGACATATTTTTGCGTATATACTTATTGAATGGCCCCTTGGGTATATTACCATAGAATTGTGGGTAAGTCAATCTTGCTACTATTCTGAATGGCTTCATTAAGGACACCAAGGGTATTTTTGGCGATCATGTTTGCATTGTTACTTCCAAATTTAGAATTAAACTCTTTAGTAATTGCCACTCGATTTGGGTGTAGACAAAGGGCAGGCGACAACTTCGATAAAAGCTCTGGCATCGGGATAAACGATAGCACACTACTGGTCCTTGGTCCCAACGAGCTTATCCATCTAATTGTTATGGCAACTTCCTGAAAACTATAGTTTAATAATGTAATTTTTAAAATAAGATTAACATTTATAAAACATTTTCGAGGAGTGTGGGTGAGTGGGGAGGGGGTAAAAGAAAATTAATTTTTAAATAAAATTGCAGCAATTAAAATAATTGAAGTTTTTCAAACAAAGATCAAAATTAATTTCATTCAAGATTTTTAAAAACCACTTTACAATTATAAGGAATTGACTATTGGCATACTGTGGTGTTTTAAAATTTTCTAGACTTTTGACTTTTGTATTTCAATTCAAAGGCAATTAACAGCAATTATTAAGACAAAAAAGTTTAAAAAATTATTTTCCCGACAAAACTATGATTCGTCATATTATAGTCTATAACATGGGGATACTCTATAATACCTTCACACCCATTAGTTCTGCCGCATAAGGCCTAAACCCAAAAACGCTTAAACCCCTAAAAGCCTAAAACCGAAATGGCCTAAGGTCAAATTACTAACTTACCAGTGGACATATTTCTGATTTGCTTAGTGAAATAGACGTGTCTTAACTAAAAATAAACAACCCTAACCTAGATTAGGTCAAATGACCATTGGCCAGTTAGTTATTCAAGTTTAGGCTTTTTGGGTTTTAGACGTTTAGGTTGAATCCTCACCTATTACATACTCATCATCTAAGCTAATTTTATAGTTTATAACAACAACTATGAAAAGTCTGTATTAAAGTCAATACGAAACTAAACAATAGCTGCGTCTAAAAGAGGGTTCAGAAGGGCATCCAAGGGTCGGGTGAGGACTTGATTTTTAACTTATCTGGAGGGTTGGGATTTTAAAAATTAGGGCTGAGTTAGGTCAAGATTTAAATAAATTTAGGGGAACTAGTACTCAACGTACAAATTGCCCCGAGATGTAAATTCCACTTACAAAGTGGTGCCAAGAGTTGTGAAGTCACTCATTGTCGAGCAAAATATGTTCATCTCGTCGTCGGTCTCCGGCAGCGCCCGGTTATGGTCTCCTAAAAGTTCATATTTCAATAGGATCTCGCTCATTTTCTCATGATCCCGATAACCGATAGTGCTATCTACGGTACATATTAAATTAAAAATGTATTACAAAACATAACACATACGATTTCATAACTAAATTTATTAATACCTTTGAGAAACTTATCAGGTCTGACCTGGACTGGGACCAACTGGGCGGGATTGACCTGGGTCGCCAAAGGATTAAAACTTTCCTGAGGTGACCAGGACAAGGTCGCACCTTGATAATATAAAGTCCAGAAATTGTTAACATATAGATTTACATATTTATAGGCAAATTGTATAAATTAATAATAAACGCACAACTTTATGCTGATCTAATATTGAAATCTTGTTTTATTTTTAATTATTTAAGAGTAATTTATTATTTTTATTTTTATAAAACGACTACTTTAAAAATTGTCAAAATCTCAAACTAATTAAATTACAATATATTAACATTAGCTAAGGATTCATAAGGTTTTTCATTAACATTCATTCAATTTGACATAAATATTATAAAAACATTTAAGATTACGATAAACCACTTACCAAACAGAGACAACGCCAATACCATAAAATTTATACAATTCATGTCTTATTTATAATAAAATCTAATAAAAGTTTTTAAAATTATAAATTCAATGAAAACTGTATATTGCTTGAGAAAAATGTCTGTCCTATATACTCCAAACTACCGGCACATAACACATGGTTTAATGCAATAACCAATGGTAACATCGGATTCATGGACTGATAATACGTGCATTCAATTAAACGTCTAAAAAACACATTACACCCAACCCTACGCTCATGAAATAAATTTAATAATAAATAATTAAAAATAGACTCACAAAACATTTGATATAAAACTTATTTGCTAAATATTGATGATGACACAGGTACATTTTAACGCAATAACTTGTTAATAATATCCTGTATATAGATTACATATAAATTTATTAAATCCAAAAAAATAATAATAAATTGCTCTAATTATTATTTTTTAGCGGCTATATCCTAAATTAATATATTAACCTTGGTCACGCTATGAGACCTTGTCAATGAAATATATTAACCTTGCAACTAGTCAATAGTTTATAGTCTAAACTTTAGACTGTAAAGTTTGCCTAAAAAATTGTATTATTACTAAATGTAATTAAATACCTTGTATACTTTTAATTACAATACTTTCAATTAAAGCAAGGATTGGATATTAAATATTATTGAAAACATGTTTTTACATTATGTGTTGATACAGTTTATTTTTTTAAATTAAAAATTTTAAAATTAATTATAATGTAAGGAATTTTCAATTAAAAAGTGGTACTGAAGTGGTGGACACGGATAGTAATCTCCTTAATGATATAAATCATTTACAGATGGAGACAAATATTTACAAGATTTATAAGTTTTATTAATACTTAATATTTAATTATAAAGTTAGCTCGCACACATATAGCCTTTCAAGTGAATCTGCCACGATTATCTGTTTAATAACTTGCTTATTAATTGTAGTAAAAATCAATACTTTGGCACACTTATCAGGTATTATGAGGTAACCTTCACAAAACAAGAATATTCTGTATTACATCAAGAATTTTCTGTGATATTGGATGATTTTCTGGACCCATAGTCAGCGCAAAGATTGCTAATGTTAAAACTATACAAAGCTAGGGTATGGTAGAGGGGATACTATATTTTAATAATATCAAAAAATAATTAAAAATATATCGGATGCTGACTTACAGTTCAATTTTGAAAATGCTCAATTCCGTCATAGACTCCCATATGTTTGAAAATTTTGAAAATGTTTTGTGCCTAATCTGCGCTGACTATGGGTCCAGCAAATCATCCAATTTCACAGAATACTCATGTTTATTCTGGGTTACCTCATAATGAACTTTAAATGTGCCAGAGTATAAATTTTTGCTTTACTTAATAAGTGAGCTATTAAACAAAACCCCATCCCATTTTTTTTATTGATCCAGTTTATTTAAGCAGTATTTTCAAACATTATGTTTGCTATCTCAATAAACTGGTCATAATTAATAGATTAAGAATTATTTTGACTATTATAGACATTTGATTGGGTGGAAAGTATAAAGGGCTCTATACTTTTATACACTTTTATTTATTTTTGTGCTTGAGTCTATTAGTGAATTTTCACCTTACACATTGCTTACTAAATATTCGTATGAATATTAGACACATTAAAAAAATATTTAGAGGCCTTTATACTTTCCACCCAGTCATTTATCGATAGTGCTATCTATGGCAGCTATTAAATTAAAATTGTATTACAATTCATAGGAGATACAATACTCATTACTCTTAATACCATTTATATAATTTAGAGGCCTTTATACTTTCCACCCAGTCATTTATCGATAGTGCTATCTATGGCAGCTATTAAATTAAAATTGTATTACAATTCATAGGAGATACAATACTCATTACTCTTAATACCATTTATATACTTATCAAGTCTGGCCTGAGCCGGGACAACGTTCGGGACAAACAGTCCCGCAGAGGAGACAACAGCAAAGGGATTAGGAACTTTAATTATAATTAAAAATTACAAATTATAGCACAGAAAATACTTTTATTAAACAAATAAGCTAGAATAAATTTGGTAATAGGGTGTTAATTGTCCATGTGCTTTTCGAGCGCCTTGGCAATGGACACGACCATAGAATTGTGTCTAAATCCTGCGAATTCACTACCCTGGCTAATATCACAATTATCGGCCGCCTTTATTGATTTACCGGATGCCTCAACCTGTGCCACTATATCCGTTATAGGCGATAGAAAGTCCGAAACAAATTTGCGAATTTCGCCCTCGCTGAATAATTCGCAATGTTGCTTATAATATTCGTTCATGGCACTGAATTGGGCATTAATTTTATAAATAAATATTTAAATCAATCACTTTTTATATTTAAAATAATAATATTTATATGGGCAGATGTAAATACATCAAACAGGAGCAAAAATGTAATTGATTGTTAGCCCCATTGTTCAGCTGACTTAAAAAATAATTCATAATAATCATTATTTTTATAACTTATTTTCCACTTTTTCTAATTCATATCAACTTATCTATAATACCTCAACTCATTTAAAATAATATTGAATTTGTGTATTGGTTTTGAGAATGTCATTATAAATGTTGTAATATGGCCATTTGTGGGTGAGGTGGGGGTCAACCAATGAATGCGTACACAATATTAAAGTCCTATATAAGATGGGAATAATTAGGAGAGGGGTGCGGCAAATGTTTTAGACAAATTTTTGCGTACGTACTTATTGAAAGACCCCTTAGATATATTACCATAGAATTGTGGGTAAGTCAATCTTGGTACTATTATGGATTGCTTCATTAAGGACACCAAGGGTGTTTTTGGCGATCATGTTAGGATTGTTACCAAGTTTAGAGTTAAACTCCTTAGCAATTGCCAATCGGTTGGAGTGTAGGCACAGCGCGGGCGTAAACTTCAATAATACCGGTGGAGTCGCGAGAAACGAAATCACACCACTGGTCCTTGGTCCCAATGAGCTCATCCATCTAATTACTATGGCAAGGTCCTTAAAACTATAGGTTAATAATTAAATTTGTGAAATATGATTAACATTTATAAAACATCTGCGAGGGATGGGGTGGGGAGGGACGAAAATAAAATTAATTTTTAAATAAATTTTTGGTTAATAAAATAATTAAGGTTTTTCACACCAATATCAAAGTTAATTTCATTAGAGATTTACTACACTTTTGTCAGTAAATCCGCTCAATTTATTCCCATTTAAAGGCAATTAACAGCAATTATTTAGACAAAAATATTTAAACAATTATTTTCCCGCCAATAATATGATAGAGTCTATAACGTGCGGATACTCTACAGTACGATCACACCCATTGGTTCGACCCCAAACGGCCTAAACCCAAAATGGCCTAAAGTCAAGTAGCTAACTGATCAGTTGACATATTTTTGAATGGATTAGTGGAATATACGTGTCTTAACTAAACCTAACCAATCATAACCTAAATTATGCCAAATGACGATTGGTCAGTTAGTTATTCAAGTTTAGTCTTTTTGGGTATTAGGCGTTTAGGCTCACTCCCCACCCATTATATATATACAATGACTAAGCAAATCACGTGGAATTAAATCTTTTTCAATTTTATAAAATTTATTGGTTTATAAAATTAAATAAGTTTATAGTTTATAACAACAACTATGAAAAGCTTGTATTAAACTCAATACGAAACTAAACAATAGCTGCGTCTAAAAGAGGGTTCAGAAGGGCATCCAAGGGTCGGGTGAGGACTTGATTTTTAACTTTTCTGAAGGGTTGGGTCGGGCGAGGGTTGGGCTTTTTAAAATGAATTTTACGAATGGTCGAGATTGTACGTGAATTTAGGGGGACCAGTACTCAACGTACAATCATGGTAAAAAATTGCCCAGAAATGTAATGACACTTACAATGTGGTGCCAACGGTTGTGAAGTCACCCAAAGTCGAGCAAAATATGTTCATCTCGTCGTCGGTTTCCGGCAGCGCGCGGTTATAGTCCCCTAAAAGTTCATATTTCAATGTGATCTCGCTCATTTTCTCTTCCGAATAACCGATAGCGTTATCTATGGCAGCTATTAAATTAAAAATGTATTACTATTCATAACACATACGCATTCATTACTATTAATACTTTTGAGATACTGTCCAGGATTGACCAGGGCTATCAAACAATTAGGGGATTAAACATGTATTACAAATTATATACACATTAAATACTCATTACCATGAATACCTTGTGCGGGTTGCGGGACGAACGGCACGGGGTTGACCGGGACCACCTGGACAGGATTGACCAGGGTCGCCAAAGAATTAAAACCTGCCAGAGGTTCCCAGGACAAAGTCTCACCTGGATAAAGTAATGTCCAGGAATGATAAAAAATAATTGTTAACTTATTGATTCACATATTTTTGAGTAAATTGTATAAATTAATAATAAAGCCACAACTTAATTTTGAGTTAATTTGGAAATGTTGTTTTATTTTTAATTATTTATGAGTAATTTATAATTTTTATAAATAAATATATGATTTAATTATCCGGCACAACTTTAGATATACTTCTATATAATAAATATAATAAATAATTTATCAATTAGTGAAATATTAGAATTTTAAAAAGAAATTCACTTTTAATTCTTAATTATTTTAAATATTTATTAATAATATTAAATATAAATAATATGTAAATTTATATTATTTATATAGTGTTAAAATATATATATTTGGGCAAAATTTAAATTTATATACTAATTATGATTTTAAAAATTATAAAAATCCCAAACTAACTTATAATTAATTGCATTAGTATTTCATACTGTACTTAATACATAATCATTCAATGTGACATAGATATAAATTATATAATATATTATATAATTATTTAGGATTACAATAAACAACTTACCCATTAGAGACAATGTCAAAACTGTAAAACCAAGATAATTCATGTCAACAAATGTTACTTTTAATTGTGATTTTATTGATTTAAAATTAGTAACAGTATAGTTCAATGATAGCTGTAAAAATGTCTGACTTACGTATTATTGCAAAAACATCTCAAATACCATATGCTTTTTGAAAATTGTTGCTAATAATTAAAAAACTAATTAAGTTTATAAAGATTTATAATAAAGAGTTTGACCGAAAGTTTAGTCTTAAAAAAGTTTCATTCATGGTTATCCAATACAACAATACTCTGATTCGCGTTGACTTCAGTTTTCAAATGTAATTCATTAGTGAAATATTTTCTCATATCTTATAACACCTTAAGCCCTAATTATGGTCACAGTGTTCGGCAAATAACTTAGTTTTTTATTTTTAAGCCATTTTTCGCTGATACTATCAATCAATATTGAATATTTAAACTAAATAAACTAATTACCTTGTTGTTTTGCCAGTCACAGATTCGTGTTGCACGTTGATTCCTACTGGTACTAGGACTGCCAACTATTTTTATTGTCTGGGAGGACAAAAATTATTAAAATGTTTAATTTTTAACGTTGCTGTATATTTTTACTTTTAATAGCTACACTATAATTTAAGCTTAATTCAATTCAATTCAATTCAATTCACTTCAATTTTATTTGCAACTTTTATTTGCAACTATTTAATTACAACTCCAATTCACAATACACTACTTGGTGTCCTCCTAATAATCATTACATAAATTATTTAGTGAATGTTTACAAACTCGAAGTTTATTTTCATGAATTTCGGGAAGTTTTAAGAAAATTAAATGAATATTTGCATTATTTTGACAATTAATTCT